>JBANCZ010000693.1:0-30612 GCA_037040025.1 Sphaerogastrella javana | reverse complement strand
TCTGCCTGTTACACACAAATCGACTTGCACAAAGTTAATAGACCCTTTTGTGTTTTTTAAACACAGGGTCTAAAAAAAAAAAAATTATTTTATGGAAACTTGTAGCTTTCGGGATTGTCGTACAATCTATTCACCTCTTACTCTATAAATCCTTAGATTGATTATTATAAGCTATAGCTATATAACTGACACTTTTACTGCATTCATTCAGGTGAGGATATAATTAACTTGAGCTCAGACCAAGGTAGACTGAAGCAGGCAATTTATTAAATGCCTCCATACTCACATAATTATACTACAGCCCATGTGACAGATGCTCCTCTTCTTCTCTGCTCAAGTTACAGATGAAGATGAAGAATAAGCACAGCAACGCATCTATGTGACGTTGGCCACACTTATGGACACATACACACAAATGTATATGTACACATACTCAGTCTTACATATATATATAGACAAAGTATATACATAGCCAATCAGCAACTGTTACTTAAATCAACGTTCGCTTGAACAACTCTCACATCCAAATCGCTTAAGGCCCCCAAACACATGCATACTCCCTTTCTACTCTACTTTCCCCTGTTAGTCCATATTTTTATTCACTCCATCTCTACCTCTCCCCATCTCCACTTCAATCCATCTCTATCTCTCCCCATCTCCACTTCAATCCATCTCTATCTCTCTCCATCTCAACCTGTCTCCATCTCAACCTGTCTCCATCTCAACCTCTCTCCATCTCAACCTCTCTCCGTCGCTTCCTCCCTCCGTCTCTTCATCTGTCCATCTCTACCTCTCTCATTTCTAACCCTGCAACCATCTCTACCTCTCTCATTTCTATCTTTACATCCATTTCTACCCCCATCTCTTCTCTCGCTCCCTAAATTCCCCTCTTCTCCTGTGCATACCTTTCTCTATGTAATCCCCACATATGCAGAGTCAGAACTGAGACAGAGACACCTTAAGGCAAGATTAATATGCAATTTATTTGCTTTAATGGTAAAAATGGGCGCAGACCTCTGGGGCGGGGCCTTGAAGCCGCCGGACAGGTATGGGAATTAAGCAAGCAATATATACAAATGTGTATATTATACAAATATGTCAGATATATATACTTTAAAGTTGAAAGGTTTCTTTCATGAAATAATTTAATATGAATATATATAAAATTTAAAAAATATTCGCATTTATCCTTAATAATCAATTAAGAGGCTTAAATGATTACAAGCACAAAGATAAGTTAATCGCTACACTGCAAATATTAACTTGGTATTTATGTTCTTAATTTTAATTACGCTCAAATTGTAAAGAATGGGTTCAATAATGAAACTCTTGAAAAACTGCTTGTACAGGCAGTTTAACACATTTATTTAGCTTATCTCAGATGCCCTGTACTCAAAAAATTACATGGGGTATGACTAGTAGATGATAATGACAAAATGGCATGATAACATCGTAATCAGTGTTTTCAAACTACAGTCGACTATATAGAATAATATATCTTAAATAATATTATCATATTTTGTAATATATTTATATCTTTAATCGTATCCAATTGTAATTGTTTCTTGTGTTGTATTGGGCACCTTTAAATGTCGGTAGCATCCGACTCTACCGTATATTTTATTAGTAAGTACTTAGCTCTATCTGCAAAACTTTGTGCAATGGCAAAAGTAATTTAACAAATTGAATTTATTTTCAAATTCAGCTGTAAATATGTTTATACAAATTTATATCCTAAATATATTTATGTATATCTACATATATATTTGTGTACATTTCTCTATCCGGGTGCCCGCTTCATAATTGCTCTACAGCTGCTAGTACTACTACTTTCACAGTGGGAGTATGGGCGTGTCACAGTTCAAATTTAATGCTGACTATGCCAACATCTGAACGGCAATTTGCACAGCAGCTGTAAATTCTCAGCATTTCTTGAATTATGAGCTCCAAATTCACGTTATACACACAGGCATAAGTATCTAGGTGTGCGTGTGTGTGTGTAGGTGTATATGTGTGCGTGTGCACTGAGCTGGAATTGCGATCTAATTAGGTTTAAAGTGAGGGCCAAATAGAAAACGATTTGTTGCAATTATTAAACATGAAATTCAAATTAAAATATTAGACAGTTTAATCTAAACTTTAATAGCCAACAGGATTATAAATCAATATATTAAATTGGTATAATATATATTAATTATATTATAAATATTGCAGAGATTAGCATTAAGATACTTAATGTAAGATCTTGAACCGAGAGTCTTGAAAATTACATTTGGAATAGAATAAGATAAACCATTGAAGATCATGTAACACTTTTTGATACCTCTCTCATACATAAATCTACCTCCACTATTGAGTTCTGAATTCACATACTGACAGCTAAACAGCCGAAAAAAAATAGGAAATAATATTGATGTAAATTGAATTTAGGGCAATTTCCGTTCACTATACAAATTGAAATTGAATTTGAATTTAAATGGTTGCCTATGCATTTTTAGTACATTTTTTTATGGAATATTTCTTTCTCTTTCGCAGTGCCATGGCCGAGGGCATTCTGACGGACAATCCCCACTTGGTGCTAGTGTTCTACATGGCGCAATTGTTTGTGCGTGAGCTGGTGAAAAGTTATCGTCTCATACAAGTGGTGCCAATGGATATGTCTGGCTATTATGGTAAGTTTAACAGCTCTATGCCCTTTAGAAGGGCTAAACTAGGAGAAAGTAGCAAAAAGGAAAGAAGAGAATGTTACGGGCTATGGCTGCGTTTTGTCATTGCAATTTAGGGCAAGTGTGTGTCCGTGTGACTGTGTGTGTGTGTGTTTGTGTGTGTTTGTGTGGCTATTGTTTGCCATTCCCCATTCGCTATTCACTATTCGCCATTTGGCATTTGCCATTTCACCATTCACCATTTGGCAGTTCGCATTCCGCTCGAGTGTACAAGCTTTGATTGCTCCGCACATTCAGGCGACATGTTAAATTTATACGTGCGAATGCGTTTGCTCGCTCTCTCTCTCTCTCTGTCTCTTCCTCTCACTCTCTCTCTCTTTCTTTCACACAATTACTATCCTTCTCTCTCTCTCTCTCTTACTCACTTTATCTATCTTTCATTCTTCTCTTCTGGCCTTGACTGATTGGTTTTGCCTGTTTCGCATACCAAATGCAATTCAAAAATGTCAAAACGTCAATTGCTGACCATTAATTTTTTAATTACCACAAACTTCCTCTTTTATTCTCTCTGTCTCTCTCTCTCTCCATTTTGTCTCCCCTCTCCCCCTTATCCTTTACCTTGTCAACACCAAAAGCGAAATGCAAATATTTACAATGCTTCTGCTGTTGTTGTTGCTGTAGCTGGCCTCAGTTTCTGTCCCTAGAGTTAACTTTGTGGTGTGTTTCCTCTCTGAAGCTGCATAAAATTTATGTTACAGCCAGAAAATATAATCTGAACAGTCGCACACAACCAACATGTAAGCACACTGCAGCAAAGCTGTACAGTTCTACAGACAGACAAACAAATATTTCGCACTTCTCTACCAACATTTGCATATTACTCGCATTCTATCAGATGTACTGTATCTTATAGAACGCATTCTATCAGTACGCATTCTATGAGTTCTTCTATTGCATCCCCATATGCAAACTCATATACCCCTTTGTACATTTCCAGAATAGGGTATTAGAGAAATGCCCATACACATAGTAATGCAGAATTCTGGCCACACCAAATGAAATTTCGTTTGTTTTATTATTGTGAATTGCATGTGGATGACAGCAGATAAGGAGAGATAGAGAGAGAGGGTATTTGGCCAACACCCAATGCATGTGCCAGTGTTGTAAAGTGGCATTATATTTTATATGCGTGCATTGCTTTACCCCGCCAACTCCTACCCCATCAAGTCATGACAAAATTGTGCATTGGTTAGCAAAATACAAAAAAAAAATCCTTTCACTCGCATAAATCAAAAATTGCAACTCTTGCATTGCGTGTATTACAAATATATAGATATATATATATACATATATATATATGCGGCTATATATTTAAATTGCTTTTTCGATGCGTGCTTTTGGTCACATAAATTGCCAAACTCGACAACTCTTCTCTTTTTTTTTTTTTTGTTGGTTATATTGCATCATATATTGTAATTGTTGTCCTTGCTCTGATGAAGATTAATGATGATTGCCAAATTGATGACTAGAAGCGACAGTTGTAAATGTCCTCATGGTTCATTTGTGAAAGACTACATTTTCTGTTATTGAAATATTTCTCAGTGTATACTATAGGGTCCTTCAAGTAAAGTGAGTTGCGATAGCCAACATGCAATGAGGCCGAAAAACACTACTTAGCCGTGACTGTCCACGGTACCACACCACCACCACCTACACCCTAAACCCTAATTGTGTCGATTTTAACATCGCTCCATCCTTGTTGAAAGACCCTTTACATAAATTGCTAACAAAAATGTTATCAATTCTCAGCATAACTAAAGATTAAATTAGAACAGATTATTCGAATGGATAGAAACCATTTCAATAGACATATTGTAGACATAGAGTAAGAAAATGAGACGAACATAAATCGCCAGAGAGAAAGAGAGATATTGGAAATGGAAAAGCAATTGTGTTAATTAACATTATCATTGCAGAATATGTTATACTATCTGAGTTTCTATACATCTCGTATATCCGTAAAATACTTAGCTCAAACGACGCTCCTTAGCTTCATTCAACTTTTATTAGTATTCATAAAAAAAAAAATTCCAACAATTAAATGAAAAATATTTGCGTTTATGTTTAGGTTTTTTATTATATATTTTCCGTACAAGCAAGACGAACTTTTCAGCATAGAGGCTGAAGTTTTATATGGCAAAAAGTCAGCCAGGCAATGCTTTATTCATTAGTCATTTATTCATTCGGTCATTCAGTCATTCATTTGCTTATTCATTTAGTCAGTTAGTGAAGCAAACATCAAAGCACAAAACAAAACAAAATTTTATATGTTTTCGCATCAAAATCAAAACAGAAGCTAATGAAGCAACCAAAAAGCAGCCACAAAAAGGAAAACACAATGAAAGAGAAATGTAGTGCAAGAGAAAGCTACAACGAAATACATTAATATTCTATAGATTTTATATTTAATTTAATGTTACAGTTCAGTAAACAAATAACAACTTATTTTAAATCATTTCAAACTTCAGTTTATGTTCACTGCAAGGGAAAATTCTGTTCAGAATATTCTATTTAAGGCAATTTTCTTCATCTGACACCTGGAAATTTATGCTGCATTTTTATTTTCTTTTTGGTATTTTGCAGAGAATCGTGCTGGGCCCTCAAATTTGGGCAATGTCATAAGTCAGATATTGTTGTGCAAGCAAATAACGCCCGATTTCAATGAGGAGGAGCTATGCAGCATTACAAAGGACTCACAGGATATAGCACAACTGCTATCCGAAATGCAAGAGTATATGCCACAACATGAGGCATATTTGGGTGAGTTTAGCCTTCCCGCATGCAGCATCTCCTCTTCATCCACTGCTGCAGCATCCCCTCATCATCCACTGCTGCAGCATCCCCTCATCCTCCACTGCTGCAGCTGTTGTTGCACTTTTGCACTTTGATATTTGGTATTTGGTTCCAAGGTCCAAAGCACACATCCACAATTTTTGGTTGAGTGCAAAAAAATATTGTGTGTAGTACACAAACACACACTATTAATGTTTATGTATTCACACACACACACACACACAGAGACAGAGCTACTGTGATGTGTGTGAGTCAGTGGTATTGAGTTTTGCAACTAGCTATTCATTAATCAAACTGTGCTCTCGCTTTTCATTTTTTATGATTACAGAACGCAATGCAGCCCTGGATACGAATGGTCCCTGGCAGGCGAAACGAAGGCAGAATTACATATGCAAGAGCATGAGCCTCCTCTGCTGTGTCTCTCGGCCCAATTATCTCTGAGATCAGGCTGAAAATGTTTAATCTTTAATTAAACGCACGCACTCAAACAAACACCCACCCATCCATCCACATACATACACACAAACACACAGATACTACTTAAATCAATTACTAGTCGCTAAGTCTAAACAAAACCAATACAATGGATATTTTAGCGCCTAAGTATACATTACAGCAAGAACAACCACAAGAACTCAATTAGCATTGTAACATACTCAAAATCAAAGGTCAAAACTCTATATATAGATATAGAGATATATGTACACCTATTTATAATACAGTTGTGTATAATCAAAGTTAATTATGCTGCATATACAATACTTTTTTTGTGGGCCTGAAAACCCATGGCAAGCACAGTTCAATTCAATGCCAAGACAAGCTTATCTTAAGCGTACAGTAGATGGTTACCGACAGCACAAGCAAATTATCAAATTAAGCGAGCTTTAAGCTTTAAGGCATACGTGTAATTTCGCTCAGAGTAAGCACGAATTAAAGCTTACGGTAAAATTAAAGATTTTCGAAGCGAACTTAAAGCTTATCAAAAATGTACTTAAAGCTCGCCGAAACAACTTAAAGCTCGCTAAAGGCGTAATAAACTTACACTCAGATTTACGACAGAATTTCACTAGAAATATAAAGCCCGTTTCAAGCTATAATCAAATCATCAAAGCCTGAAAATTGTAATTGTTGCATAAATTGATGGAAACAGTAAAAGCAAATGTTGTAAACAAATGAAGGCAACTAGTAGCCAACACAAAATAAAAATAAAACAAACACTGAGTTAACATTAAGCCTAGACAAGACACTAGACATGGGCGCCGCAATGGAATGGAGAAGGGGGCCAACAAAACGGAGAGAAAGTGAGGAAGCAAATGGGGAGCAAGGTTAGTCATAGTCTCACATGATATACTAGCATGGTAATTAAGTTAAAAGCCTGGCCAGGACACTAGCAAACAGGACCTGAGTCTGGGGCATGTGTTAGAACAAAAGCAATAATATAAAAATGTTGTTAACTCACACAGACACAAACATAAACACACACACACAGTGACAGATAGATAGACAGACGGACAGACAGAGGGACACTTAGAGAAGAATGGGCTAAGGTTTCTGTTCGTGTTTAGTTTTAAAGACAAATGTTGAACTGTGTGCAGTACCTAAATGTTATAGCAAAAACAAGCAACATGTGACCAATAAACATTTAAACATTCAAATTATAGTAAAATTCATTAGCGAATGAATGACATTCAATTAAATCCCCCACATAGATATATATATATAGATATATATGTAGGTATATCTATCTACCCTAGAGCAGCAAAATCTATACAGCTTATACAGCTCACATTCGCATTCAACTATATAAACAATGCACTCAGTTATTGCATAAAAATTCATATAAATTTCAATCATTTTTGCCATAATAAAAACAACAGAAACAAATGCATTTTTACTGTATTTAGAGGCATAATCAAATACTCCGTATAAATATTGTTCACATTAATTTCTATATTCTATGGTACGAGAGCGCTAAAATTCCACTGAATTCATAATCCTTTAAATAATAAATAAATTAATGTGTTTTCGTTACGTTAATTATTTATGGGTTTTATGCATTTGTTTTGTGAATTATAATATGGGTATTCAAACAACTTTTTGCAACAAAATCCATTTATTCATTTCAGTTTGAATACCCTGCAATTGCAGCTGAAATGAATATAACAGATTCATTCCCAATTTCAACTTTCATTTAATATTTTTCTTGGATCTGCTACAGCATATGCTCTATTCAATTGATTTGCATTTTTTGTACGATTGTTAAATTATTTATTGAAGAGCTGCGAATAAATCATTGTTTATAGCATAAATGGTGACAAATTATTGAACAATTGCTAACGATTTGAAACGAAGAGATAATCAAATAAACAAACAAAATTAAAGCAACTTCATTGTGAATCCGCATTAACAATAGAATTTGGAAGCGAAATGATGTATAAATTATGTAGAGAATTCGATTGTAAATTGAATGAATTGCATGAATGAATGGTTCAACTCGTAGAGGAATACTTGGTATTTATTTAGTATTTAATTGATTTAGTATGTATTCCATATTTAGGCATAAATCAAACACCAAACAATTGTTTATACATATATATATAGATACATAGTTATAATTGATATCATTTTTCATAATACAGTTATACTCATGTGTATGATATATATATACTAAGATACTAAGATTTAACCCTAGCACAGTAAAAGATTGTTTAAATATATATATATATATTTACGCTACATAAACATATAAATCGAGTAATTACTATACTAAGCGTGATTGTTATATGATATTCATATAAAAAAAAAATATGTAAAAAACACAAAAATATTCATTAAATGTTTGTTCATGTTATTTGCAAACCACACACAAAATTCAAACAAAAGATATATATATATGAAATGAAATACCAAAATCTTTGGGGTACCAATCAAATATAAAATAAAGCTATTTTTAGAAAAATTCAACCAAGACCGACTTTCACTATATATATATATATATTAGCTTTTACATATATATCTGATATATATATATTTATATATCTTATTCTATCGTTTCTTCAACATTTTTTGTGGGCAGCGTTAAATTGCGAGCGAACGTGTAACCTGAAATTTATTACACTTCATAAAAAGTGAGCGATTAACGTTTATGGATGTGATTTCATCACGAATACACACACACACACACAGCTATATAGCCACAGAGAGAGAAGGAGGAGAATGCGGGTATACATCTCTAGAGGTATAGGCATTCGGTCTACCCAGGCATCTCAGGTACGTGCTCGGGCATTTACGTGTTCGACAATAGATACGTCTTAATCAATCTTAAACCGTTTCAAGCAGAGCTTAGGCAAAGGCCAAATGAGGAAAAGGCAAATGGAAAATGGTAAATGGAAAATTGGGAAAATGGGCGAATGCTTAAAATGGGGGTGGGGGTTCAAAATAAAAGAAAAGCTGTATGTAAAACCGTTAAGCTATGCATAATTTAAATGCAGGCACCGCACGAAACGAACTCTGGCACCTTTTCTCAATGCCCAATCGACCATCTAAAAGCCCTATGACAGCAGTTGAAAGCGAGTCCAGAGAGAGGAGAGGAGAGGAACTAAGGACAAGCATATATGAAACTATAGCCTCCAGATGATAAATGATAGAATAATGTGGTGAAAAGACGCTTCTTACACTATTTGCTAATGGGTAAAGTGTCATAGCGAAGCATGGGTAAATGTTCTGTTATTCATTTAAACAAAAGAATCTCTCCATGGGTGTTAAGCGCCATCTAGCGGTATTCATACGTACTACATTGCTAAAATCTTTCACAATTTCAGTCTCCTTGACCTTAGTGAAAGATTAAAAAACCATATTGGTTGAAGCATGTTGGTATACCTAAATATATATCATATTTTTCTAGCGATTTTCTAGCTAAATTTACAGCTTAATCCTAGACTTAGGTGAGCTTTTCAGCTGGTATTAACGCAGCTCCAGCCAATTTCAGTCCTGGTGGGATTAAAACGCACACCGAAACTGCAGAAAAACCGTGATTTGCATGGTCACGTCGTAGGTGTGTGCGCGATGGCACAAACTGTATGTAAATTAGTTGCGAAACTTTCGACTTCACTTGGCCCCACAGTACCCCACACTGTGCACCACTGTGCGGTGCGGGTGCGGGTGCGTGCGGTCGATTGCCTCTTGATGTGGCCTATAGGACAATGCAGAAGGCCTTTTTGTGGCAGCAGTGTGTACGTGCCACAACTGCTTCATTTGCCGCACACTTCGACACCTTGTCGATGCCACAAACCTTGAAGGGGGTTGGGAAGTGAGGGGGGTCTACAACAGTTTGGGGCAGGTGGAGCATTGAGCTTGCAATGAGTAGCTAGGAGTTGGTGGCAGGACGTGAGGTGTTAATAGATTTACGTGGTGCTCGCCACTCGGCGATGGCCTTAACATTGAAGCCAATGTACGCGTTTAGTTAAATATGCCACAAGGGCCCAAATGACAATGGTACACGCAATGCCGAACAGTCGGACACATCGGCATGAGGTTGAGGCCGAGTTGGTGCCTGAGGCTCATTATGCGCAAATAAAATGGCAAATAAAAATGAAAATGAAAACGAAAAACAAAGTTTAGCTTGGTTTTTTAATTTTTCTTTTTTTTTTTTAAGCAAAAAGAGCAAAAGCGGAAGCAGCACATTATATTTATTTTTATTTGGGTTTTCCTACTCATTGTCCTTTATATACTGTATATTTTTATTTGTTACATTCGCCTCTATTCATTTCCATTTCTTATATTCGCTTTCGTACACGCATTGTTGCAATTCCAAGGGCGAGGTCAGTACGCGGCAGTACAATGCCATTTGGCGGCAAACAAGTTGCCGCTGTCGAGACAATCTCTTTCTTTGCCGCTCACACAACCAAAATAAATGCCAACAAGGATAATTCCTGGGTAATCCGATTTAGTGTGCTGCGCCGCTGTTCAACCAACAGTCCAAGCTGAATGAAGACAATAAAAAAAAAAACCCACTTGATTATGTGCCGCAGTCTCCGCTGCGGCTTCTACTGATGTTGTTTTTGTTATCCTCATCCGCAGAACCAAGGCACTTAGGCGACGACCGAGAGACCGACTAGTGAGTGTACTTAGTACATGTTGTGTGCACAGTGGTCAAATTAGCCAACATTAGATCAAATCAATAGCTCAATCAAACACTACCAATGAGTGTCTTGAGTGTAATCACTTCAGTTTTCTTATAGATCTCAAATTAAGCCTCCTTAAATCCAGAGATTCAATTGATGTACGCTAAATTCTTATGAGTTCATTTGCAGATCTTTTGGATCATAGTAGTTTGAGTAGAACATAATCGAAGATGTTCCATTATATTTCCCAAGAATTAATTATATCGTTTCATTTTAGGCAAAATCAATTTAATTAGAGAGAATATTGAGCACTTTTTGGTGATGTTTTGCCCACTGTCAATGCCTACTCTTGAGTTTATTTTTGAGGTTTTCCTTTGGTTTGCTTTCAACAAATATTCCTGACTTTTTAATGCTCGTCTTCTGCTGTTTGTGCAATGCTTTTGTCTTCATCTGCTGTGTGATGTCCTTTCTTTCCTTTACTTTCTTTTCCTTTCATTCGCATTTCACTTTGTGTACAGAGAAGCAAAGCAACAAATTCAAAACATAATTTTAATGTGACTGTTGTTTTTCGCTTTTGCATAATTAAATAAGGACAATGGACAAATAAGAACTCTGTTCAGTGGACAGTGGGTGAACTGGACTGGATCCTTGTCTCTCTTGTCTCTTGAATTATCGGCTCCAAGTGCTCGAGAGCTGTCGTCCTACTGTCCCTGATTCGAGATAAAGACATAACGCACAGGCTATTGTACAAATAAGCCCAAGAGCGATGTCTAAAAAAAACTGTCTCAGACAGTTGCAATTGCGCCTCGATTTTAGTGGATAAAAAGTAATGGAAGGAAGTGGAACAGTCGGATGCAACCATACAAAAAAATACATTAACTTCTGAATACAGTGTTATTCAAATAATTTCAACTGCAATGTCATTTTGGAAGGCTACTGAACTAATATAACGTTAATATGATAAATGTCGTTTATAATTCTATATATTCCTCGGGAATTATTGAAATATAAACATTAGTTATATAATATTTTAAATGGAAGAAAACCATATATCATTTACACCAACTCAAAACAACAATTTGTTTGCCCAGCTCGTAGAGCTCCTACGCTCGTATATATACATATGAATCTGAAACGAACTCCTATAAAATCATCTATTTTTTATCATTCACAATTACACTAATCTATCATATGCCATTAGAATTAAAAAGGCAAGATATATGTACAGTGACCCTTTTCTTTTTTTGATTGACCATACGCTACCACAATTTGTGCCTTTTTTTATGTGTTTGCGACTGTGGGACTCTAGGGAATACGTACTTTTGCTTATAATCATAAAATTAAAGTTGAATGCACAGGCATTGACATGCCAAGTTTTTAAATCTGTTTGTTTATCCGTTATTTTTTTTTATTCCATAGGCGGCAACAAACATTTACTTAATGGCATTTAATGGCGTTGGGGGATCTGATAAGATCTGGCATAGAGCGTTAAAAGCTTCCGTTGAATGGAAATGTATAAAAACGACCGCAACGTCATATGGGGGCCTATGGATAAGGATATGTTCAACAGTAGGGGCGGTGCCCGAAATCAGGTATCTTGTGTTTAGATGTTTCGGTACTGTTTAGTATATTATGGGAAGTATGGTGATTTTTAGGCAATACAGCATTTAAGGTGATAAATTTTCGAAAATCGATTTCAATGCTTGATATCAATATGTGGGAATTGACAAAAAGTATATGAGTATTGAAAAAGTGTGCTACAGCAGAATATTCATGCATTCAAATTGGTTAGAAGAGGGTGCAGGTGTCTAAAATATTTCCTCAAAAAATACATTATCCATTTGCAGAGCAAAGAAATATTGAATACTGTAGATCTTACATATTCGAAGGTCTATGTGTTTGTACTGATCACGTAAATATATAATTTATTTATTATTAAACACATTTCGACTTCGCCCAAAATTAGTAGACCCTTTTGTATTTTTTTTTTAATCCAGGGTCTAAAATAGCTTATAATAAAGCCAAACACGTTTCACATGCAGCGATAAGCAATCACGACAAGCCGAAAACCCAAACCCTGAGCCACAAGTCAAAGTTATTGATTCCAAAGTAAAAACAAAAAAAAAATCAACAGCAACAACAGTAAAAACATTCATTAAAGTCAGCTCAAAAAGCTAATGCAATCGCATGGCATAAGTATTCTATTTGCGGCAAGAGGCATGTCGCATGTGGCAAGTGGAGTTGAAACAGTCAAGGCGAAACCTTCAGAGCTTCGCCTTGTTAAGCTTAAAAGTTTTTTCCGCTGCTTCTTAGCAATGCACAAAGAAAATTCCATAGCCAAAACCAAGGCGAAGGCACACACAAAAAAGCCAAGTTCACTCTAACAAATGCACATAGACTGAAAGAAAGCAAGTGAAAGTATGAGAGAAACAGAGAGAGAGCGAGAGAGAGAGAGAGAGAGAGAGAGAGGAACAGTGTGTAGAAGAGCGCGAGCGTAAATTGCATGTGCTAAAGTTTCTAATTCAATTGTGGCATGCCACACATAGCACACGCATGCAACACATGCCACATACACATACTCTCACACACACATACTCTCACACATACATACATACAGACAAAGATAATGACAGTTTCACCATTTCCATTTACAAAAATCTACCACAATTTTCACGCATTTCTTTAACACGTTTTAGTTCATTGTGGGCCACGTGTCCGACTTAAAATAATCAACGTTTTAAGCACATAATGACATGGGCCAGACAAGTTACATAAACGTGGCATGCCACAAAGCTGTACCCTACTAAATGTGTACCCTAAGCAGCATATGGAATATTTAGTGCAACAAAAGAATTTCGAAAAAGTTTTAGTTTAGACCTTTTAAACTTCTTTAATGAAAATTTCCCCAATGAACTTTCAAAAGCATGAAAAAAATGAAGAGGAGAAGGGATGTATAGATCATATATTCCTTACAAATCATCGCTAACATTAGTTTATCTATAAAGTTCGTTAATGAGAGTATTTAGTATTCGTTCTTTTCATAACAATTTGTCTCTTGTTATATATATGGGTGCGTATTTAACAGTCGACCGCACATTGTGTTGCGTTTATGCTCTTTTGTAATTGTGGCAATTGTCATTAAAAGCTGAAACAATACAAAGGTCAATGACCTTGACCAAGCGCCAAAAATTCACCCTTTACTAAGCGACCCGAAATTATAACTTATATGCGGTAAAAACGCTTTGCATAATCATATTCACAAATACTTGCCAAAACACAAGCAACAAACTTTGCGCTGGCGCCATCTGTTGATTTAAAAAAACATTCGACTGTGTTGCCGCTAGATGGCGCTTCTAAACAATACAGTGTGTCATGGATAAGTGCAATAGAGAGTACACGATCCTTGTGAGTTTTATAGCTGTTAGACCCCTCGCAAACAGCTTTTGTCAGTTGTCATTTCAGAATGTTTAGCAACATTGTTCCTACGTTTCAGGCCAGAGAAAAATGTTTGTATAATTCAGGCCAAGTAAACAATTGGTAGAACAAATTCATTCAAAAGGGAAATAATGGTAATTTAAAGATCAATTCTATGTATTAGGTTGTCAAAAAAGTCCTGCAGTATTTTCAGCTTCTTAGTGACTCCGAGCAGGACTTTTTCGACAACCTAATATTTATAAGAGAGGTGTTAAAAAACAAACTGATCCCCTTTAAGTTAATTTCTATCCATGACATGTCTATTATAATATCTGCTGCTTCATTTTATAAAGCACATATTTATATCTATAAATTCTAATTCCTTGAACCTGTACTCCATTCGTTGTCCCATAAATACTCATTCAACTGCAAATGCTGTCATTTGAGGAAGCAAAAAACACATACAATTCGTTTGACCTGCATAAATTGGCAAGTTGAGAGCGTAGAGTTCCTAGAACTTTTCACCTGCATATTTTGCTATTTGTGGATCCTCACGATGTACACTTTATGTATGTGCACTATATGTGTGGCAGGAAGCGTAAGCAAATAAACCCAAGTTCAAACACCTGACTCAAAGGTTCAAAACATCATGAGGCAAACATCATCAACACCGCAGCAGGAGCCACAACAAACAAACAAACAAACAGAGAGATAAACAGACAAATAAACGAATAAGCAAGGAGGAAATGAAGCAAAAACTCACTTCACATTCATATTCGTGCGAGTGGCTCAGCCATTGGGGCTGCAGACACTGGGGCACTTGCCATTTGCCACTTGCCGCCGTGCGATGCATGCCGCATGCCTCATGCCTCATGCCTCATGCTACATGCCTCGAGTGTTGCACGTTTCAATGCTGCACATTAACCTAACGGTAGAGCCAGAGCCAGTGTTGGGCAACTAGAAATACCTACAATAGCCATTGGTAAGCATAACGATTCGTGTTGCATGTTGTATGTTGCATGTTGTGCAAGGTCCGTAACCGCCGCCGCACATGCCAAACCAGTGGCAGATGGGTTGGTCAAGCCAGGAGTGGAGCAGTGGCCAATGCAGGGGATAACAAACAGAGTTAAATAAACGTGAGGTTTGTTTAATGTGAAAATTGAGCAAATTTTGTAAATTAAAATAGACAACTGAGAATTAGCAAAATGAGAAAGAGAGAGAGAAGAAGGAAGAGAGTTTATATGTTATTCTTTAGCTCATTTTGCTGAAAATGTTCTATTCATGCAAACGTTGAAATCTGTAGCCTACCAAATGGGGCAATTACTATGTACTAGACTATTCGATTTGTTTGTTAATGGAAGAATCTTTTATTAATGAATAAAATCAAAGTTTTTAATTATTCCTGTCAGTTCCACACCTTAAATATATTTCCTATAACACAATATCTATCGATTACTAAATTTACGAATTTTTAAATCAAACTCTTACATATATTTCTCATACAATATATATGCATATATGAGGCACATATCCATCTGCTGATTCCCTTTGACCGGCGCCACTGCACTGGACTTGAAGAAAGTTAGTTGTAATTTGTGCTTCCGCTTGATTTACAAATATTTGAATAGTGCAACATTTATCAAGTGCAGCAAAAGCAGACAAACATAATAAAACATTGAAAACTTCAAATATTAAAGCAAATAGGGTAAACCTGAAAAGGAAGCCCGAAAATTGCCAGGAAACTGTAGAGCTGTAGTGGAGAGAATCCAGAGTCCAGAGTCTAACTCGAATACAGAAAAAAGTTTGCTTGAAATTCATTTGCACAACTTGTGGCCAGTTTTTTGTGGTCAGTTTGACACACAGAATTAGTTGGAACGTTGAAAACGAATGAATAAATGAACGAGTGAACGAATGAACGAATGTACGAATGAACGAATGCACAATTGAATGAGTGTGGGAGTTAGAGAGTGAGTGTATGCGGGTGTTAGTGAGTGTGCAGCTTGCAAATGGGTCACTAAATTTATAATGCTGTGCGCTTTAAGCTGCTATATGATGGAGAAAATAGAGACAGAGAAGAGAAAGAGAGAGTGAGACAAATAGAGAGAATTGTTGCAGCTCAATAGAAAATGCGGCATGCATGTGGCACGTTGCACGTTGCGTTGATGCCAAAACTCTGTTCTGCCCAGCGCATAAACAAGTTGCACGAACAGCTGCACTTGACTAAACAATATACAAACTTCTCAACAATATATACCATATATAGTGTACACATATCTATAAATATATATACATATATACACTTTGTACTAAGTTCAAATTCGATTTCAAGTCGCATACCAAAATGGAAAATTCTCCTGGCGCTTTCCCTCTGTTCGACAACCCTCTACTCGCTCTGTGCTAACTGATACGAGTGCTCACTGTGCTTTACTGCTCTCATAATCCCATACACAACAATAGGTGTACATGTGAATGTGTGTGTGTGTGTGTTGTGCATGTGTGTGTGCACAACAATAAGCGAAAGTTACAAGACGTTCGAGTGCCTCCCGGTTGATGCAGCTGCAGGAGTAGGAAGCAGCAACAGAAGCAGACCAGAGTTGGCTCAACATTGGGTCGCAGTTGTCGCTCAAGCACGCAGCCAATCAATATCAATCGCAATTCAATTTCAATTTCAACTTCAAGCTTGCAAGCAGAAGCAGCAGCAGCAGAAGTCAGCCAAGCAATTTGGCCAAACTTACCTCCAGAAATACCCTGGAAAGTCTCAATTTGGTTTACCCAAGATTACAAATTTAATTTATGAAGATTCCTAATCCTAGCAATACATATAAAAAAGAGAATCCCTATAACATTATATGCATGTATGTTTATCCTATATATTTTAATTTAAATAATAGGATTAGAGCACAGAAAATTTCCCAAAATTTCGAGCTATGAATAAATATATAACTGAAATCAAATTTCCGAATGCTTAGACTTAGATTCTTCAATCCTAAGCACAGATAGAGACATCTAACAGAGAGAATCTCTATAACATTGCAGGCATTTGTACATATTCCATAATAAAGTTGAAATATAATGACTTAAATTTACGCAGAATTTCGAGATCAAATTGTAGGGCAACCAGTAGTCAATCTTGATAAATAAATTGCATTAGTTCATGGTTGAGAGTAGTTGTTGTCGCTGAGATTTGAAAAATGGCATAGTGCACTTTTGCAGCAACAACAAGAGTTGCAGTAACAAGAGCAGCAACAGCAGCCAGTAAATTACTTAAGGGCAGATTTGTGTGAACTGAAAACGAAACGAAAAACTGCAGAAGCAGCAACTGGCGCACATAATGAGGCTGCTCCTTGTGCCACCAATGCTCCTCCGTCCGTCCCTCCGTCCGCCTGTTCTTTAGTCATATTGTCATTGCGTCATTTAGTCAACGTGGCAAGCAGATTGCCAGTCATGCTGACTGAGACTTCGTTGTGGACAACTGAAAATGAGCAGAGCCAAGAGCTGATGAAGTCGAACCAAGCCAAGCTACATGCTGCAAGTGGCATGCAACTGATTTGTGCCCCAGCCAAATACACACTATCGCATTCACATTCACATTCACATTTCGTATGCAGATCGCGATATATTGCAACTGAAACGCAGACGAAGCTGGCAAATGTTTGCGCGAATTTGCGCCCGATTTGTTGGCCATCAAACGAGCATCGAGCATCGAGCGTCGAGAACAGTATTTTGCTTCTGATTAATGTAACCCGAACGAAACCGAAACAGTGGAAATAAATGCCTTTTTCGTGGTACTCTTGCTGCAACTCGAACAACAGTCGAACGTGCCACCAGACTGATGGATGTGCAGCAACAGGCAATACGCGACGGCTAGAAGCAGCGATGCTACTAATGACACTGGGTGTCAGCAGAGACAAGAAATTTCAGGGAGGAGATACAAATAATGTAGGAGTTCGCCAAAGGGACTAACAAAGAGTTATAAATAGGGAAAAAGCGAGACAAATCCATCTATGGGAGTCAAGAATAAGTAAAAGATGCAACAGTAGGAACGGTGCAAAACAGTAGAGACGCTTGTATTTAGTATGTTAGGTACAGAATAGTACTTTTGGGGTAGTATAGTAATATATAGTAGAATTTCCGGTTCGTCATCGAAGTCGGTTATCGATAATTCAAGTGGGCATGTTATATTATTCAGTAGAATACAATGGTGCATTTATGTTCGAAAAGCACAAGGTTCTAGGTTTAAAATTGCAATGACCAAATCAAATTATAAGCGGTCTAATTGTAGAGGAATGGATGCACGTAGCCAATATTTCAAACAAACTTAATCTGCATAGGCTATACATCTATTATAGTGCCAAATATGAATACTGTAGCTGACGAAATCTACTAGGCTTTTCTTCCGGATCAAGAATCAATATTATTTGTGGAACCACGTTCCCTGCCGCTTGATACACATTAAAATTTTACTCAAAGTTGATGGACCCTTTTCGTGTTCTTAAAACACAGGGTCTAAATAAGGTAGAGATATATAGATTATAAGATGAAAATGAATAGAGCATAAATCAAGGCGAGTAGAGGACGTCATTCTGTCGAGAGCAATCTACTGTTCCTCTGCTTGTTTAAAAGAAAAACTTGAAAATAGTCTTAAGTAAATTGTATAAACTGTTGACAAATAACTTAAGAAACTCTCAGCTTGAATACTCTGATTGCTCTTTTGACTAATGTCGTATCAACGCTATTGACATGCAGCATGCAAATTATAAAACTTGCGCAAAACTTTCACTTTGACGAGCTGGCAAAAGAGACAGAGAGAGAGAGTGAAAAGTGATAGAGGAAAAGAAAGTTGAGCTGTCATTAGCAAAGCTTTCGTATCATATGGAAAGGCAAAGTCATAAGCTGACAGAGAGACAGACTGAAATACAAATAATGCCGAGACTAGAACAAACAGGACAACACGCCCAGACAAAACAGGACAGACAGGACACTAAAGTCCACTAGGATAACTAAGCTAACGAAGGAGAAAGACTGCAACAGAGTTGGACAGTTAGAAAAAGAGAGAAAGAAAGAGGGAGAGAGAGAATGTGAAACTCACACCTGACTAACGTTAGCTAACGGTAACATAAACTGCACAAAATACCAACAGACAACATGGCCAAAACATCCTGAATCCTGTCTGTAGCTGCAGCGCTTCTCGTTGCCAGTAAAGTGCCTGAAACAATGATAATGCCAAAACCAAAATAACTATTAAGTATTGTTAGCAATAGGGCTGGCTCTTACCTGTTGGCCATGTAATTGAGACCAAATGTATATACGTATATATTTTATATATACAGATATGAGCATAGTATATATATATATATACACTAAGCCATGCCATTATCTGTATAAAATAAAAACACTTCTATCGAAAGGAGCTGAGAGTGTCTAAACATTTCCTGTTGCTTGACGCTTATTTTGCATTTGTTTTGTTACTTTCGTGTTGATTCTGTTGCAAATAAATATAATCAGTGTTTATTCTATAGCAATTAGTTAGAGCAATTAGTTTTAGTGTTGTGTGCAATTGAATTATTATAACTATGGCAACAGAACGTGAACATTATTTGCCTCAAGTAAAGAGTTTGTTTTAGAATCATTCGGAGAGGGGTTCCATTCAGTCAGTTAAACTGAAATAATCAGCCAAGAAGCTAAAGGGAAGTGAGTATTTGCACAAGCTACGTACTCAAGTGTTTCTATGAGTTCTAAGTAGACTTCTAGTTTATTTATAAGGTATGTATGTATATAATAAAGAGTTCAACAAAACACTTCAAATGACATTGCACTCGGGAAATGTGTGAATGCAACTAATGTTGCATACTCTAAAAGACGGAAGTAATCAGACAAAACGCAATGTGCAACAATTGCATTAAGCTGCATTACAAAGGCATCAGCTGCATGCAAACAGGTGCCAAGGTGCCAAGTGCAACACAACAACAATAGCAACAACATTTGCAACAACATTGGCAGCAACAATAGGTAATACTGGAGCTGGTAGTTGGCGCTGGGAACACATAAGAGCCATAGCGGAAATCCTGACAGAACACAAAAATATTTTCTACCAAATTTACAATATGAACTTCGAGTGGCTTGAGCTGCTGCCAAAGGTGGCTTTGCCTTGTTGCTAACACACACACACACATAAACAAACATACACACACATACGCTCAGCTGTCGCACTTCATTGCGTTGACAAAGCACAAGCAATGCAAGCAGACGGAGAGAGAGAGAATGAGAGACGACGAGAGTGAGATGAAAAGAGTGCACAAAACAACGCATATGGCATATGGAATATGGACTCAGAGTCCGCCATGGGTTGTAGCACAAACCACCACATTCCCTCTCTCGCATACCCACAAACATACACACATATGTATAACAATCACACACTCGATTGTTATTGCTATTGCTTGTTATTTTGCCACTGAGTGCATTTTGTACATAATTTTCCATTTTCATGCATGTTTTGCAATTCGCTATGATTTTGTGTGTTTGCACCCTAAGTAGCTTTTCCTTGGTATGCGAA
Source organism: Sphaerogastrella javana (assembly GCA_037040025.1). NCBI lineage: Eukaryota > Metazoa > Arthropoda > Insecta > Diptera > Drosophilidae > Sphaerogastrella > Sphaerogastrella javana. Next base: position 10,000 of record JBANCZ010000693.1, on the reverse strand, counting down.
ATTTTTCTTATTTTGAGTGTTTTTCCACAATGATGTTATGATTTGCGAAATCCTTAACTCCAAATGATGCTGTGTGAGCGTAAGAAAGAGGGAACAAGATATAAGGAGAGAGAGAGAACGATATGAATGCAATGGGAAAAATCAATCCATAATTAAGAATCTTTATTTAAGATTGTAAAATCTTAATGTCTTCTACAATATCATTGATTTGACAATAAAAACGTAATATACAACAAATCAATTAAATCAATTTCCTATGGCCTTATCGCATTTCATTCATAATTTTCTAAGAATTGAATCCTTATCGATCCAACCTACTTCACACAGCATTATCAACTAAGGTGCACACTTATATGGTTTATATAAATTATAGAGCATTAATAAATACTCTTCAAGTTTGTTCAAGTAGCTTCAATCTTAATGTTTCATTTCAATTAAAGCACCACCTTTACCCCACTCTCAATCAGTGGCATAGATAAAGCCTCTGTCAAGGGTGGAAGTGATCGTTATCTTATGTAGACGGACCTCCTGTTACGGTGTTTAATCAACGATAATATGTAGTAGTAATCGGTCGATTAATTGAAAAACAAGCAGGCAAATTAAAAGCCTACAGATAACACCATTCATTTTTAGCAGTGACTCAAAATATTGAGCATAATATTCGAATCGCCATTATAATCAGTGATAAGGTGAGATAAATAAGCTATACTATATATAAACGAGACAAAGTTAATGCCAAATATAAATTTATTTCTGAAGCATTCAATCAAAAGTTTAGATAAGCAGAGACCCATGAATCATCATCTCATCATTGGAGAATTTACAATCGTGGTCTCATCATCATCACAGCGCGCTTCAGTGAGGTATTATAGCCACGGAACGTTAGCCAATTGACACCGCGGCCAAATTCGGTATCATTATAATGACCACCCAAGTTGCTATAGAGATTTGGTACATATTATCATTTGAAAATGATCAAGCTTCAGTTAATTTAATCATACCTGTGATGACATGGCTGAGCATACCACCAGCCACCGTGGTATAATATGGGGCAGTCCTGGGCATTACCCTTATTATTATTTTGATCAAAGGTCGAAAATGGATAACCGTGTTGGTTAGAGAGCGAATCACCTGCTGTACCATTACTGCTACCGAGTGTTTGTAGTGCATAATTCTCACTGGTATCAGCTATGGCAAATTTATCATAGATCTGATAGGTTTCAACACCATCGAAATCTTCAAGTACCACAATCAATTCCTGACTTCTGGCCGAGGTCATTTGATAGATCAATTCAAGGCCCAGAAAATGTTCACCATCCAAGTCTCCGAATCCATCTCTGTATACACGCCACTGCCTATAGAAGTTAACACTACCATCCATGCGACTCAGTATAACAGTCCAACGACCTCCATAGGTCTCGGCATCACAGTACACCCTAACGGGTTGCGAGCCAAAGTAGTAATTGGGTATATACAGCTCATAGATACCACTCTTTTGTGTCGTAGCTGTTGCCTCAGCACAATTGCTCGGGTTTTGAGCTCTAGGACCTATAAGGTCCGGCTCTGTACTAACTAGGCCCAAAAGGACTAGGACTACGACTAGGGAAAGCGACTTCAGCCACATATTAAACAGAAAGTTATAGTACAACTAAATTTTTATTGAACTATCCGGCGGTATTTATACCTACATGCGAATACTTCTTATCTTATCGCAGTTGGGTGATAATAATTTCGCAATCTGATACAATATATTGAACTTATCTCTGTCGCAGGCATGACTACTCCTCGAATAATGCGTATATTATATACACGTGACAAACAAAATGAAAACAATCAAAAACCACAAGTGCATTGTGCTAAATTTGTGAAATTAAATGGTACAAAAAGAAAAAGAGCGCCCTGTTTATTCTTGGCCGTATTGTAACTTTTAACTTTAAAAGATATGCATTAAAAAATTTAATAGTTACAATATAAAATCTCAGAATTTCATTTAGATGCAAAGAAATGCTTTAGATTTTTTCAATTAAAAACAAATTCCCTTAGCGAGCTACATCATTCTTTCAAGCATAATCTGTAAAAGTTCTTGTAGTTTCATTATTAATAATTACTTTAAGATATATACTTGAGAGTTAAAGACCAAAAATAGGGATTTTAATATACTTTTTCAATGCATTTATTAAACATTTTGTAACATTTATGTTAAACACACCAAATGAATGTTTTAAAGTGCGGCATCACTTTCTTGGCCGGATCATCATCACAGCACGCTTGAGGGAATAGTTGGGACCACGGAAGTGCTCCCAGTTGACGCCCTTGCCAAAGGTATTGTCATTGTATTTGCCCGCCAAGTTGCTGTAAATGTATTCAATACTTTTTTAGAGATCGTTCAAATCCATGATTTAATGAAGGCCTTGTTACCTATCGTGACAATTGTTGTACCACCAAGCACCCGTAAACACTTGGGCACAGTGACGATCTGGATCATTGTCATTATCCCGATCGTATGTGGAGAAGGCCATGCCAAACTGACGCCTCAGTGAATCTCCCGTAGTGCCACTGGCTGCACCGAGTGTGGCCAATTGGTAGTTCTCTTCGGAGCCGCCTATGGCGAACTTCTCATACCGCACATATGCCTCAGTGCCCTCGAAATCCTCCATGACCACAAGCAGCTCCTGGCTACGCTCCTTGGTGAGCGCATGTATGGCATTCAAACCCAAAAAGAACTCACCATCAGCGCCCAATTCGCCAAATCCATCAGTATACACGTACCATGGCCTATAGAAGTTGACGCTGCCATCCAAACGACTTAGGATGACCAACCAACCTCCACCCTGAGTCTCTGCATCGCAGTAGACCTTAATGGGATCGAAGCCGTTTTTGTAGTTATCATTGTAGATCTCGTAAATGCCACTTTGTTGAGTGGTGGCCGTTGCCTCAGCACAATTGTTGGGATATCTAGCTCTAGGCTGAATTAGATTGTCAGAGTTTCCCTCGGCTCTGATAAGAGCTATAACATTTAGCATTAAGAAAATTGAAATTAATTTTGGCCCCATTCTTCAAATTGTGCTTAAATCGAAAGCTGTGCTAAAACTGAATTGATATAACAGCTGAAATTCATTTTTATATAGGCACTCATATATCTTATCAGTCAACAGTAGTCAGGCGATTAGATACGCTTCCCGGAATCATTATTTATTTATTACGTTTTATTTTATTTCATAATTATCATAACAATACAGATAACATGTACTTATCACAAGGAGATAGAACAGTTGAGCATCATGAGCAGCTGAAATAGGTCGCTGACATTTTAAATTCTTCTGCGTTGTAATAAATTTCAAGAAACAATTCCATTGAACTTGATCTTGATACCGAACATAATATATACACAGAGTAAAAAACACTGTTAGTTAACAGAGTAATGTAGCTATTCTGAATAAGAGCACTATGTTAGAAGAGTAAGGCAGCGATTCCCATTAACAGCACTATGTTAACAGAGTAACGCAGCTGTTGCCATTAACAGAGTAATGTACGAGAACCTGCATTATGCAACTCGAACTGAAAGAAGTAGCAGCTATAACAGACTGGAAGCATATAGCCAATGTAATTTGTGTTTCTCTTTTTTATTAGATTATTAAGTCTATTATTAAGCTTTATGCATAATTCATGTATGTTTCATTGTGTGTTGGCCTGGCCTTTGTCTTACTTTTAACTTTTCAATTTCTTAACAAGGCTGCGGGTATTGCCAGTGGCATGAATAGATAGATAGACAGAATGTTAAGCTATTTACAGAGCATTAAAATGTAAGTTTTTTAATTACACGCAAAAGATTTAATGACTGCTGTGGTAATAACACACAACGGACGCTGATAGACAGAGCAAACACACTCACACACACACATACACACTGTGATAGTGCCTATTACTGGCAGCTGATTAAAGAGCGCAGAAAAGTATGCAACGCTTAATTACATAAACGGTTAGCTGCCCCGAAGCAAAGCAAAAGAAACAAGAAAAAACTATATAGAGCAAAGAGAGCAGTAACAGAATGCAAGAGAATAAGCAAGAGTGGAGGACTATGGGCAAGGGAGAGAGCGGGGAGCGGGGAGTGAGGAGCAAGCTGGCGTGTAAAATCGAGATAATAAGAAAATGGCGCAAATTAAATTGTTTTTGCTCGCTCGCCAAGTGACCAATTAAAGCGAGACTGCAAAAAGTCTTCGACTCGCTCAACACAAGCGAGAACAGTAGCAAAAAGAGAGCACAAGTGAGAGAGCGATATGGAGCGACAAGGAGAGGAAGGGCGCCGCAAACTTCCAGAGCAGCTGATGTTGATGCAGGACTGGATCTACGCATGGCTTTTTGGGATGCAGCCCAGGCCCAAGCCAATCTACGGTACGGAATGGAGAATTCTCACTCGATTGTCTGTGGTAATTTAATTTTAAAAACATACACCAAGTCACACTAAATAAATAAATTATGTCAGGGTTACTCTCTCAGGGTATGTCTCTATAGATATACTTTAATATGATATGACTACTACTTGTTTTTTTAAAACAAGACGCCACAATTTCATGATCCGCCCCTGTGTTGTTGTTTTTGCTGTTGCGGCTTCCACTTCTGCTAGTATTTCATCTATTAGCTAACACTGAGATTTATATACGTATATGTATGTGTGAGCAGAAAGCCAAGTTACTTTTTTGAGTCCCTTTTCCCTCTATTGCTTCTTCTGCTTCTTCTTTAACTCCTTCTCTGTCTGTTTGTTTAGCAATAAAATCATTTTGCGCTTCTAATGATGCCTCCTGCTACTGCTGCCGCTGCCACGCCCTCTTGGTCACCTTCTTCGCCTATGTTTCTTACTCTTCCTCACTCTCTCTCTCTTTCTCTCTCTCCTCTTCTATTCACATTGGCGCAGTGAAAGAGCAAAACTAAATTAGCGCCGCGAGCCTCAACTGAACTCAACTTAACTCAACAGAAGTCAACAGTTCCGTTTCGTCGTCAACAGTTGTGCCCCTTCTCCTCCTCCCTCTCTCTTCTCTCTCTCCCCCTCTCTCGTTCACCCTTTAACGTGGGCAGTCGTAAATACAAGTTGCTACGAAACTAATATGCCACAGAAGTTGGCGTTTCTATATACCCACAAATCTAGAGTAAAGTAAATTCGCGTGTTGCATTGGAATTTCGGTTAACGGTACTTGGGATTTTGGCCACCTTTCTTTTTCATTCTTACTGCTGTTATCGCTTTATGCCCAGCAACTCCAAAGGATTCTGTATAAACAACATTGCGAGCTACTCTTTGCAATACCCTGGGAGTTTTTTTTTGCAATGGGGTAGTTCGAGCGCAAAGGAATCTGTGAGACGAAACTGGGCCATAGGATTATTTGCATTCATATAATATATTGGGTGATATAATTTTATAGCAATAAAGATATATATAATTAATAATAATTATGCATATTTTTAAATTTGCAATAAAGTAACATTTGCATTTCATTTACTCACCCACATAATGCACTAGGGAATTTAGTCGTTAGTCATTGGCGAATTTAATCAGTCTTTAGTAGTTGGTTTTGCAACCACTGTTGTTCTTGGTTTTGTTCGCTTTCGTATGTTTGCTGTTTGCTGTTTGCTGGCAACACACTAATTACCGCAATTAATTATGCTCTGCCTGCGGAACGGGCCGAACGAGTAAAGTCCACTACCGAAAAAAAAGTAAACACGTCGAGGGAATCGAGCGAGAGAACGAACGAGCGACAGGGCGAACAAGCGAGAGAGCGAACGAGCGAGAGAGTAACCGAAAGAGCAAACGAGCGAGCGAGCATTTAAAACTTTGTTGTGGTTCTTGTCCTAACTGCACTTGTTCTTGCTTTTCACTAAAACTTTATCTAAGTGTGTGGTTCGCATGTGTAAGCGTGTATCCTATTCCACTGTGCACAACAACTTTTATGCTGACTTTTTGCGGGAGATATACTTTAATTTATTTTTATCATGCACTATTTCCATTATTTTTTATATTTGTAACACTGATGACACTTTATTTAAATTATGGCTTTAATTAATATTTACATATGCCATTGCACACATTTTTTATAATTTATATAATTATATTTAATACACCATCACAATAACACTTGAAAAATAAAACAAAAAAGAAGCCCAATGTGCAATTCAGGTGCAAAATTGCAGGCACTTGTAAGATTAATTTATGCAATGGACTTTTTTATTATTTATACAAATATTAACCATTTGTACTTTTACACTTCTTTAACTTTCACTTTCACTATCACTTTTACACGTTTACACTTCTTCACTATTACTCTATACACTTTACACTATTACACTTTTACACTTCTTACACTTTCACTTGCACCTTCACCTTTACTTTCACTTTCACGATCACTTTTGCACTTTTACACTTTTATACTTTTTATTATATTTAATACACAATCACAATAACACTTAAAAAATAAAACAAAAACCAAAAAAAAAAAACAAGCCCAATGTGCAATTCAATTTTACAATGGGACGAAATTGCATGCATTTAAAAAAATATTTTATTTATGCAATTGACTTTTTATATATAGCTTATGTATTTTTAGCTATTTACACTTTTAGACCTTTATACTTTTACTTTTACACATTTACACTTACACTTTTTTACACTTTTTACACTTTTTACACTGTTTACACTTTACACTTTTACACTATTTCACTTTCACTTTTACACTCCCACACTTTTCACTTTTATTCTTTTTCAGTTTGGCACTATTTTTATTAATACATCACAATAACACTGAAAAAATAAAACAAAAAAGCGGCCCAATGTGCAACTCAATAGCTGAAAATTTGCAGGCATTTATAAGATTAACTTTTTTATGCCATGGACTTTTATATTATTTATATAACTATATAACCTTTTACACTTTCACAATCACCATCACTTTTACACTTATACTTTTACACTTCTACACTTTCACACTTACACTTACCACTTATTCCCTTTGTTCCTTTTTACTTTTACACTATTACACTACACTTTGACCTCCAATTTCACTTTCACTTTTACACCTTTACCCTTTTACACTTTTATACTTTCACTCTTTTACACTTTTTGCACTTTTACACTTTTCATAGTTCTTCAGCAAGATACTTTTTTATAATTTTTACAATTATATGTGTATACACTAACACCAACAAAATAAAAAAATTTGAAAAAAAAAAAAACATTAGCACACTGGTGCGTAATAAAAAAACGCAGGGTATATTTGCATTACTTTAACAACAATTGCTACATACACTTTTATGTCTTATTTTTTATTATTAATATTCTAAATTATTATACATTGCACCTCTTTATTTTATTTATTATGCATTATTATTATTATAATTTAGTAAATTATATACAGCACCAACACAACAAAAAAATTTCAAATACATACAAAAAAAATCAGCCCACTGTGCAAAACAATGAGAGCCAAAGAAGCTGAGAAAGCAACAACAACAGCAAAGGCTGCGGCCGCTGAGAGAGAGCGAGATGAAACGATAAGCCTTAAATAGTGCGAACGAAGTATATTGGTTTCGTTTGCGCACACAGCGCTTATGGGAACAGTTACCGCAGAGCAAATGCACTGCGCAATAGCAACTGTTCCCAAGCCACGAATAGCTGAAGAAATCTGCGTGGAAGCAGAAAATGCAATTGCGTATGAATTTGAATTTGATAATTGCGCAGTAGAAAAATGATTTCTGGTAATGGAAAATATAAGTGCGTTGAAGGCTTTATGTACTTCTTTGGGCTGCTCACATATTCCGCAACTTTCAGGTAGACTTTTTTCGGCAGTGCACATAAGTAGTAATATTAGTAGTAGCAATTTAATTAATTCATTTACTTTTATTTAATTATGCACTAGAATACCCATTTTGATGCACTAATATTATATTTAATGAATTATGCGCACGAACAAAACGATCCGAAGCGAACGGGAAGCCAGAGCGAACTGATCCAACGCTCAATTGCTTTTTGATCACGTAGTCCATCGGCTACAAAACTACAAAGGCAGCAGCAAAGGCTGGGGCAACTGCGTGGGTGTGAAAGGGATAAAGGCATTGCGAAATGCAACGGAACTCCACTCAGTTTGTTGCATTATGGCAAGAGGGGAAATGTAGCGATTGTTGTTGATGCAACCGCCAAGAGAGTGAATGAGACGAAACTTTAATCAAGGTTGCCATTGCCTATTGCAGCCATTTTTCAAATGAAAGGGAACAAATTTTATTAAAGGGAAATTTGAATATTGCGCAGTAGAATTTTGCAAAGAATTTTAATGCATAAACAGGATTATTATATTTGGCGCATATATTATATTCCATTGTATTATATTAGACGCATTTTCTGCAACGTTTATGTAGGCAAATTTTCTCAAAGTGTAATCATTAAGACGAATTCGGTTATATAGAGGAACGCTAAGTATATAACTATAAAAAATTTGCACTTATATAATTTATTAACAATTTACTAGTAAAACACGCGACGCGCAAAACGATCCGATCAGAACGAGAAGCCAGAGCGAACTGATCCAACGCTCAATTGCTTTTTGATCACGTAGTCCACCGGCTACACAACTACAAAGGCAGTGGTATAGGCCCGGGTCAACTGCGGGGGTGTGAAAGGGATAAAGGCATAGAGTTTATTGCTTTTGCGTGTGAGGGGAAATGTTGTTGTTGTTTTTGTTGTTGCTGCTCCTTCCAATTCGTTAGCAGTTTGATCGGTTTCCAATGTAGAATTTACAGTTGCCGGCGAATTGGATTTATATGTGTACATATACATATATGTATGTATGTTCAATGTATACGTGTGTGTGTGTATGTTTTGTTTTGTTTGTGTGCGTATCGATAATCCAAATGGAAGGCAAAAACATGAAAATTGCATTGACCGCAGCAGCAGCGCCATCTGTTGGCGAGTGAACTAAGCCGTGGGTACACTTACGAGTTACCCTATAAAAACGCACTAAAATACTAAATAATCATTAAAATTTTTAATGTTACCATTTAGTCTATGACTATTTCAGGACATTCATACTAAAAGCTTGCCATTCTATGGAAAAATGCCAAAAAAAAAATGTTTTATTTGATGCATTTATTGGAGTTGGCTTTGAGCGCATTTCATACGGCTGAAAAAACGCATTTAGAGCCATCAAATGCGACCCACATGGATTCCACATGACGTGAGCTCATTATGGACTTTTCACTTTTGGTTTTTGGCTTTTGGCTTTTGGCTTTGACGGGAATACAAAAACAAAAACAAAAACTAAAACCATGTTGATTGTTGACGTTGACGTTGAGGTTGACATGGGCGTGGACATGGGCGGGAACATGGGCATGGACATTGACTACGGGCTGCACGTTGCATGAGGGCCTGGCATGCAAAAACAATACGACATATGGAAACCCAACCTTTCAAATTCCTGCCAGACCGTCTCACTCTCCCTTCCCCTCCATGGGCCCCTCCATCATTCTTAACCTCCTTCTATCTCTCTCTCTCTCTCTAAATCCTTCTCCCCCTTTATGTACATTCCTCACTGTTCCTACCTGTCTCTCTCTCCTTCTTTCTCTCCCTCTCCCTCTCTCTCTCTCTCTCTCTATCTCTTTTGCTCTCTCTCTCTATCGTTCTTACTCTCTCTCTTTCCCTCCCTCTCTCTCTGTCTCTCTCCTCTCTCTCCCTCTTTCTCTCTCTCTGTCTTCGTCTCTCCCTTTCCCCATCTTTCTCTTTTTCACTCTTTGCCCCTATCTCCCCCTCTTTCTCTTCCAGTCCCATTCTGTTGAATTCGAAAGCGTATTCTGCTCTTAACGCACTAGTGATACCCTGTAATCTACGATCTGTGACTGGCACTGCTCTGGTCCTTTGTATTTTGAATTTATTGCGTGGTTTCATCATCATATACCTTTCTCTCTCTCTCCTTTACTCACTGTCCCTGTCTCGCTTGCCTAAGCTCTGCCCGCATCCGCATTAGCA
>JBANCZ010000692.1:0-30645 GCA_037040025.1 Sphaerogastrella javana | reverse complement strand
CATTTACATATATATAAATATAAAGAGACAGAAGGGTAAATTGAACTCTTATAACGATGATTATTTCAGTCAACCAATAGGTACAGATCTTAGCTCGCTTCAGGGAAACTTTTTGATACAGTTCCTCTCTGTTAAATTTAACATACTATATACACTTAAACAGGGAACTAAGACTATACTTTCGGTCATACAGTACTTTCTTCCTAGGGATTAAATATCTAGATAATTGCTTTAAAGCCCAAGGGTGTTTCATATAATTCTTTGAACCCTTAGTTGTATAGCTTCTATATCTACGGAAATGAATCAACCGTTAAGCCTACCTGCCTCCCCCATCATTCCTTGGAATAGCTTTACAACTTATGGGAACACTTGGATTTAAGAGCTCTTGATACTGATAGTCACTTGTATTCGAGACTTTGATATATCACTATCTACAGTGCTTTTCAAATGCAGTATCAATGCAATAAGTGCAGTTTAACAGAAATATGAAGAGAGCTAATGGTATACTCGATAAGCACGTGGCAATATCCCTGACAACATGACAATGTCTGCTACTAGAGCAACAATTTATCAAGGATATAATTCCGAACGAGCAGAGCGCTGTCTCTGGCTAGAAAGCAGAACCGTAATTAAAGCAAACAACAGGGAGGAATAAATAAGCTCACACACAGACGAATAAAAACACACACACATGCATGCACACACTCACACACTCACACATACATACTATTACTATTTAGTTTGCAGTTAGTACAGAGCTATAGGAGCGAAGAGCAGGGCTTTGCTCCGGGATGCAGACTTCAAAACGATGCGTGCCGAAGCGCATGGCACAGCGCATAGCTTCATTGTCAGCATTTTCTTTATTTTCAGCTTTATTTTCAGCATTTTCCTCTTTTCATTTTACTTTTTCTACTTCTGTTACATATATATATATATGTATGTTCATACGATTTATTTTGTTTTTGGACTAGCACGGCTGTCCAGAGACTTGGGCTGACCAACCGAGCAGAAGCAAAACGGAGCACGGTGCGTATGAGCAATTAAATATAATAAAGCAAAGCAGCTGACGACCAGTACCACTACCCCCTAGCCAACACCCTGCACTACTCACCCAACCCCCCATGCATTGAAAATTGTGTCGGAAATTTGCTCGAATGCCTTCTGTGAACTTTGTAAACACACAATGCGAGATAAAAAGCCAAACAGCAGCAACGACAGCAGCTGAAAGTCTTGTACGGACTGGAGAAGCCACGACATTTTACAATGGAGTGCCGAGCACAAGTAGTTGTCACTTAAAGTGTTGCAAAATTCAAGTAGCTGCCACTGTAAGTGTTGGTAAATGCGCTACACATGAGTGCACAGTTATATTGTACTTAATTTTAATGCATTCTTAATGAAACCCTATGAATATGCATTATTTGTACAGTGCTAAACGTTCATAATAAAGATAAACTCTTAAATTATTCAAAATAAATTAAGATAAACTATTAAATTTTACAAAATGAATTAAGGATAAATTCATAATAATGAACAATTAAAATACTTAAAATTAGAAGATGAATTATTGAAAGAAACCTTTGAAATTTTGGTATATTTTGGACACACTAAATGATAATAATACTTATTGGAAATCAATTCAGATCGAAGGCTTTTAAAGAGGGTTATTTGAATGAAGTGCATCCCATACCTCTCCTAAGAGATTATGTTTATGTACGTGGGATATAAAAAACTGTAAAGGCGTATAATTGTAAAAAATTTTTACAGATTAATCGTTGCCACTTCAGTAAATCCATTTCCTTATAAAGTATACCCTAGGGTAGGCTTATTTATTTTATGGGTCGTAGCCGTAGATGTGCAGCATATGCCTGGACATATAAGCAGTTTCCGTTTGTACAATCGAAGCATAAAATAAATTCATTAAACATTTATGTATATTGCCTTTGCGCTGCTGTTAAAATGCTGTTAAGTAGTATGTGACGTAGACTCGCAGAGCCTGCAAAAGAATACTTAAATGAAATACGACTTAAGAGCGATTCGCGCACATACTCACTCTACCGCTCGTTCTCGCTATCTGAATCTGTTTGCCTATCTCTCTCTCTGGGGATTCGGTGCTGAGTTCACAGAAACCGAGACAACATATCGAATGAATATCGCCCTTTAAAAGTCCTTAAGTTAACTTTGCAAAAGTCAATCGAGCAGACGTACCCTGTACCACTGCCACAGTACACACTCACTCACTCTTTCGGTAGAGCCTCACTGGAAAGAGGAGAAGGTAGGTATTTCTAATAGAGGAGAGAGGAGGTAGGAGGTTGGTCACGTCATGATGTTGGGAACATCAACAGCTGCTTCCTAGCAGCTCATTACGTGTGCGAAAACTTTGATAGCTTCAAACTGTTGGTTCATTGTTCAAGGCTTTTGTGCTCTGTCCGGTATGTTTCTGTATATCTGTGTATGTGTATGACCAATCTGATATTTTCAGCATACGAATTCACAAAAGATATCTATAGCAAAATACAGGGCACTGTGTGCATGTGACTACCAATCATTTGCATTGTAGGCCAGGCTCTTTGCAGCTGAATAATTGGACATACTGTGTCATGAAGTCAAGTGTAATATGAGTGCCTTTTGGGTGAAATTATTATAAACAGATTTTACGAGCATTTTGTACAGGCATTCATTTGCATTTAATTGGTATTGATCTTAATTATAACGATTAGGTAAATTACAAATTTTACACTCAAAGCCTTGATACTCGAATAAACATGTTAAACTGTGGCTAAATTATAGTGTGTAATTACAGCACATAAATAACTTCGATTTCATGTTTAGAATGTTCTATAAATAATTATTTTACGTCACTGAGCATTCAAGAACTCTATAGTATTTTGGGACAGACAAAACTACTAAATAAAAGGATGATTTCCATTTTAGCCATTTCACCCACTTCCCATGAATAACCAACTAATCGAAAACTCGTCTCTAGCAGGGAGTTAATTACTCATAACTCCTCAATGAGCACTTTGTAACACTGTCTTACGCAACACTAAACTTTAAGAGCATCCTCATTTAGTATGCATATTCAATATGCCAATAAATTTGACTCCCATTTTAAGAGAAGGCTCTCGTAACCGATGTCAGATTATGGCTTACGCCCTTTCTGGAAGCTGAGTCAAGCTGATTCGACTCGAACGTAGTCAAGTCGAGCCGAATGGAGTCGGGTCTAGTCTACAATCTAGAGTCTAGAGGGACGTGAAAACATTTATATTTTGTATAAGTGTTTAGAGTTCAAAGCGCATAACATTCGGTGCACGCCTCACGGAACTTGAAGCCGAATACCGATAGGATATGCTGGATATTCAAGGATTCAGGACATGGCGGGGTCATCGCACAGCCAAAAGGATTGCGCTCCCTTAAAATGCTGCGGCTCATCAGGCAGACGCCGTCTGTGGAATTTTTCAAGCGAGTTCGAGTTCGTCAAAGGACCAGCTACTGGGTTACAGGGCGTAAGGGATGGGGCGTTCTGTTTGGGGCGTGGCGTATGGGATGAAGGCAGACATCTGGTTTTAGATCAAAGGGTCAACTTGTGGGTGATTTATTTATACGCAGCACTGTGCTGCCACAGCCAAATTAGGTTTAAAGCTCTGACAGCTGTTAACGCTTCGTTTGCCCTCCAAATAGAAAAAATAAAAAAATGCAAAAAAAAAGTAAGGCCTGTGTCCTGGCTACCAGCATGCCATAATATACTTGTACCCAGAGCCGCTCTTGCCCCTACCCAACGTTTACCCCTTGTTTTATAGCCAATTTGGTCTGTTCGTGCGAAAAAGTAAATAACAAATAAATATATTGATTTATTGATCTATCAATCTATTCTCAAACGAAACGAGTTAATTTTACACTGAAATTATTTAGTACCCACACCAATGACCCACAACGAAAGAGGTGAAGTCAAGCCAGATGTAAGCTCCGATTATGGCTAAAATGTACATTATAATGGACCTGGCCACAAGCGACAAGTTGCACAAAAAGTTTCCACTTTTCTGTTTTCTGTTTTCAGTTTTTAGTAACTTTCCCAGCAGATAAATGTGTAGAGATAGCGTTTTATAGCACCCACAAAAAGCAAATGCCGATAATGGCTGTAAAATCCCAAAAAAAAAAAAAAAAAAAAACAAGAGCGAAGAAAGTTGAACATTTTAGCCAAATATACAAACTGATTTATTCTAAAACACAGCGTAAACAGTACACAAAAGCAAGACCAAAGGCCAAAGAGGTCAAGTCTAAGTTGGCCAATAGGTAAGTCGCTTGGGACATTATTAGCCACTTCTGCTTACCAACTGGAACCGTTACGCCAGCTAACTTAGCTCCTCTGCCAATGACCTGGCCAAGAAATCGAGCAAAAAACCACTACCTTCACTCTACAGCTGCTCTGTCAGAATTCAGGTTCTTGCAGCTCACATGCACTGGGATATGGATTGCTATATATAGTTGATAACTGGAAAAAAAGGTACAAACTCTCTCTCTCTCTCTCTCTTTCATTCATATTCATTTTTTGTGCTTCTGGCAGCTGCTGCATCCAATCAACAACAACTTCTGCACTGTCTACGAGACATGGCTCTAACAAAACAAGCAACGACAGGCAGAAGATTGAGACCTAGTCACACCGAGACCCAGTCAGACCGAGCAAAGCGAGAAGTTTTTGCTCATGGATCATAGTCATGCTTTTGAGTGTGTTTGGAAAGCCAAATTAAAGTTTAGAACATTGTACAAACAACGTTCGAGTGCACTCGACTGACGCTTGCTCTATAGAAAACTGATACTATAATTAAAAGTCAAATTCAACTTTAAGAAATTCTAACCCACGCCTTCGGGCAGTGCAGCTCTTGGAAGTGGCTTCCTTCTCAGCTTAGCTAAAATAATTTATATTTATAGCTAAAATAATTTATAAGTTTGTTAGAGCGAAAATCTAGAATAAATAATAACTTAAATAGAAACCTTATATTTCAGTAATTAAATATCAAATATTTCATTAATTTATTTTAACTTAAAATGCTCAGATTAAAACGATGATACATTCCAATCTAGAACAGAATATTTGAACTTTAGAGAAGGTTACCTATGCCTACCATTAGTGTATATGCCCCAACCTTGTAGTTCCCAAGAAATGATATAAAAGAATTAAAATTAGACTGTTGAATGGAAGTGCTTGTTCGCCCCTTAGCCTTACTTAACAATAGTTCTCATTTAGATGCCGCAAGTGCTTGGGTGTTCAGTGAGACCTACGAGGCGGAAAATGAACAAGAGCTCAGCCCCATTCAATGTAGAGAGTCCAGAGAAGCCATCCTCACTTCAGCCCATGTTCAAAAGAGGGCGTAGGACTTGGTGAGTCGAAGCTGTAAGCTGAAATGAGCTGCTCACTGACCAGGCAGCTCAGTGTCTAACGGGCAATGGGCAGCAGAAGGTAGTGGGACAGCCGAATGATGGCCAGCAACAAGCAATTCGCACTCGCAAGCCATTCCACAATTTCTACAATTTAATTTTGTAGTAAATTAAGCAAAGCACAAGTTAAATCAGCCTTTTCTGTAAATTTGTGCAAATGTTCAGTCCCCACAAACGCCTCGTCCTGCCCCTGGGCTAACCACACGTTCGGTGAGAGTACACAAGACACTTGACTGGCCGCATTTACTTGACTTTATGGGCAGCACATTCTGTACTACACTGAGAAAAAATAGTTGCTATAGAAGTCAGAATCAAATTATCTAAAAATATTCTAAGGTTATAAATTGTAATTGGGAGCAAATTTGATTTCTTTTTAAAAATAAGTCCAATATTTTCACAAATTTTATACATTTATATAAATTAAATTTCAGATTAGATATAAATATTAAACACTTTAACCGTTCTTTAAGTGCATACAGTGAGGAGGCTTTGTCTTAATCAGCTACAAATCGTAAAGACTGAAACGAGCACACAAGTGAGAAGGATGACAATAAATACTCATACGCCGCGTTGTACGCCCGCGGCAGTTCAAAGTGTGAGAAATTAAGCCGTAAGTAGAATTAAAGACTTATCGACAACTCAAGTGGTCGAGTGGTACACTGTAGCTGGAGTAATCGACTGGTCCAAGGAGTCGAGTGGTCGAGTAGGGTCCCGTTGTCGAGGCAGAGCCCAATGTTGATTATCTAAATTATTTTTGTGCTGCCGCAGCTCGACCACAAACCACTAGAAGACCAGCAGCAGTAGAAGTAAAACAGAGCTCATTTTCAATTGCTCCATATTGGTGGTCAGTTGGCCTATATAGTATATACCCCACACACATATATACAAGTGTGTATTCATGTGTTTGTAGGTGTGAGTGTAAGAGTTGGTTTGCATTTAATTAACGCCTAGACTCGGTTGGCTTGCTCAGCTCCCCAGTGTCCTGTAGCAGTGCAATAGCAGCAATTACAGGAAAGTGGCTTTTGATTTCCGGGCTTCTGAGCTCCGTTAACCACACCGTCAAGACGTTTGCCGGGTGCTGGGCAACTCCATTGGGCACTCATTGCTTATTCACTCGACGTTACACTCATTCATTTAGTCTGCGCTTCATTGTGATTCTTATGCATTGTGTATTGTAACATTCCCCGACCGCACCCCATCGCGAATTAAAGCTAAGGACCTTAAAGAGTTGGTGGGGTGCTTCACAATGCTCTTACCTCTGTTTTCCACTTATTGCTGTTTACAAAAATATAAAAAAAAAAGAATTTTTTTAAGGTATGTTTTTGTTGATTTCCGTAAAATGTTTTTCCTTTGCTATTGCTTTTTTTTGCAATCCCAGTAGAATACTGGATGCTATGGCACTGCAGCAGGGCGGCTGCACAGTCAGCGTAACTGTAATTGTAACTGTAATTGCTTGTCCAACAAATTAATGCGATTATTTTTTACGTGGCGAAAGTAATCCGTCTGTAAGCTCATTTGACAATTTCACGCGCAAATGCGATTGCGAACGCCGACTCGACGACCAAACGGGCAAAGTTCATTCAAATCCATGGTACACGGTACAATCGGTACGCGTACGAATAGCAAGCACTGTGAACTGAGTCGAAATGAATCGGCAGCAACGACAACGACGACTACGACGACAACTGCTTTGTACTGTCACTTTGTGAAAACGGAAGTGACATTTAATTTACCTCCAGCCACCGAATTCAAAAAATGTTGCAAAAGGCTCTTTAATGCCATGCCATCACTTAATTAAGTATGGCCAAAATTCGCTTTTTGTACGGGAATCCGAACTGACAACCAATTGTCGAATATTATGCACAAATAATACTGTCAATTAGGTAATTGAGTGTATTAACTAAATTTTAATTATTGAAATTCCTACGTCAATATTTGTGGCTTTAATCAGAATACCCCGTGTGGGTCTCCATATTCCCCATGGCTATAGAATTTGAATAAGGTTTGGTAGCAACAGTCAGGCAAATATTTACCTCAACTAAGACGCTAATTCACACACAATACTCATAGTCACTCACACAATCACACAATCATCCGAATCGTATTGCAATCCTTTCTGGATCCTAGACAAACATTCGTGCAATTAACGTTGAATGAACACACGTATGCCGGAACTTAATTTCCACCCATATCATCCAACGATTTTCACCTCAAATCATCGGTTCTTTGAGCGTGGCACAACTCAAACGTTCTTTGGCAACATCCTCTTTGTCGTGGGCTCACTTTTCGCTATTAATTTGTATGAAAGGCAAAGAGCAGAGATAGATTATTCCAGATGAGACTATAGTATACGGCACACGCGCTACCCAGATGATATGGAATGAGATGAGATGAGGTGAGTGAGTAATAGAGACTGGATAATGATTGAAGGAGCGCATGCCTTATGGCAAGTCAAACACTCGAGGACATCAAATACACTCACACTGAATGACACACTCATACTCACAGGCATACATAATTGAAGTCGAATTCGGATTCACTTTAATCTTGCTCGAGATTTGTTTTACTTCTTCCTCTTAAATCCGTCCCGAGTGAGTTTCTATTTGGTCATGAATCATTTACATTTATGCAACAGACTAAGCCCAAAACAACTCAGCACGAGTGCCATGCTAATGCCCTGTACAACTTTCAAGGGAGTATGAGTATTGATTTAACAAAGATGGTAACGGATTTAATAGATTATAAGACACAGCAATTGGTGATCTCATAGAACATTAATAAAATTTTGTATTTCATATTCTCAAGGTTCAATGACACAATTTAATATTTTCTATAGTATAAATATTTTATAATTATGAATAAATTCGTAGGGTACGGATAAGCGTTTAGCGATATCATAATTGATAACCCCTTTAATCCGATATTGTTCTAATCTTTTCAAACCAACAACTTTGGAATATTCCTATCATACAGTTAAATCTTGATAATCTCTGATGAAAAAAGCTATCATAACATACAATTTCCAAGGGTATTCAATCTGCGTTATTTCAAGTTGGATTTAAAGCCTTCTTGTTTGTCTTTGCTCGGTCCCCAAAGGCATTACACATACATCTGCCTACATGTGCATACATATGTAAACTTATGCATGTTATAGATCTCGAAAGCTGCTCATATTTTACGACCTGCCCTATACCTATCTTCAGCTATATCTGCAGACATACGTACTCACATACATAAATGCATATATATGGTAAATATATATATATATACATATAGAGAGAGTCTGTGGGGGGGTTTTTGTTCTCTTTTACAGAGACGAAGTCGTATAAATCAAAGGAGAGGAAGCAGGCATTGACATAAAATTCTTTATTCATTAATAACGTAAATGCCGCCATGAGTTTCTTCGGGAAAAACGTGCGAAACAGGCAATCAGTAAAGTTCCTGCTTTGCGACGAATGTCTCTTTCTCTCAGTCTTTTTGTGTCTCTGTCTGGGTCTGTCTCTTACTATCACCTACGCACACCGTAAAAAGCTCTCATTTGATTTTGACTTGTGGGCCTCGTTCGCGGTTTTTGATCAACGTCATCATTTTTCGTTTGGATGATTAATTGAATGAAATTCAATATTCACAATTGAATTGAAAGCTGCTCACTGCCAGCCAGTCAACCCACCAAGCCTACCCCTGCTATTCACCCGCCATTGTTCGTGGCATTCAGCGAAATGTCCTGAATCCGATTAACTTCATCTTCGCTCTTAAGAGCCGCCTTTGTTATTGTTGGGATGTTCAGTTGCCTGTGACTGACTGGGGGCGTCGTGCGAAAGGATTTAAAAATTCGGTTGTATTTTGTTTTCGTTTTTTTTTTTATTTTTTTTTCTTTTTTGTGTAAAAGACAGACATCCGGCGGAAATGTGTGCGTTACTCAGCACGCACCCAATAAACCCACAAACCCTCCAATAACAAAAAAACAATAGGAGGAAATTTCTATTAAACTCTGAACACGATAAATCCATATTCAGTTGCTACACGGCTGCGCTTGAAGGCGATTCATTTTGGGATTTTGGATTAATTTCTCAATCGATTGCATTTCTGTACCTCAATTTCTAGTATGTGTTTGGTTTGCCTCACAAAACAATTGGCAAATCAATTTATTTTGCAACTGATGTGTTCATTTCATTGCTCTCTATTAATTTCTACCTAATTTCAATGTTACTCAACGTGTGGCACGACGTCTAATCACACTACATGGCCACACGTAGCACCCCAAAAACAAATACGAAAACAACCCACTATATTTCAAAGAATCGAATGTATTTTTCAAATCTAATTTCAAAGAAAATATTTAAAACAAAATAATCAAAGGCAAGGAACTCACGTAGAGAAATCCATTTAAAGATTTGCCTGAGATCAAAAAAATTTATATAAAAATGCTTAATATTTAAAGTGTCGGCTATAAAAATAAAGTTAAAAAATTAAATTTTACACTCATAATTTTAAATGCAACCATAAAGCGCATTGACGACCATGAATCATGTCAGACAGAGCCGACAAGGCACAGAATTCAATTGCCGAGACCATTGAGGAGAAGTGAAGTGTAGAGTACAGAAAATGATTGGCAATTCGGTAATGATTGCTTCATTGAATTTCGATGGAAGCGCAACAGGATTCAGAGCTACAGCTTCAGCTCGAACTGAAGCAGAAAGAGAGAGAGAGAGTAAGAAAGAGAGAGTGTGAGAGAGAGAGAGAGAGAGAAAGAAAGAGATGGAGAGATGGGAAGCTGGGCTTGGGCTTGGGATTGGGTTGAAGCGTTGGGCTGAGCAAACATTTGCATGCACAATAAATCAAAACGATGCAATAACTTTTGCGATTTTTATATTGTATATGTATATATACATATTGTACATGAATATGTATATATATAAATATAAATATATATACATTTAAACGGAGCGCAGCCATATGGAAAATCATTGGGCCAAAGCGCTGTAAAAATTGTTCAAACAACTTGTTAGCTTTCAGGCTCTCTTAGGGTCTCCCATTGGGCTCTCTCATTCGGACCGGGCTCTGGCAAAAGCTGTGATTTTTAAATCGAACAAATTAACTCTGCTTCTTCTTTTTGTTTTTCTTGTTGTTGCTGTTGTTGTTGTTGTTGGAGGTCCTACTTTGCGTACTCTATAAAATCGGGTCTAAGCAGCATTAGAGTAAAGAGTGTAGCATAAAATAGGTAAAAGGCAAATAGCAAATGGCAAATAGCAAAAGCCAAACCCAAAAACCAAAAACTGGTCAGCTCACTTTTACCCCACTTAGTTGGCCTTACCTTCTCCCGTCCCCCCGTGGTCACACCTTGTACTCTACAGTCCCAGTTCTAGTGGGTGTAGAGGCGGGTGGTGGTTTGGCGCAAAGTCGTAAAATTACAACTGCGCCACTTTTGGCTTTTACGGCCCCATAAATCGAAACAAAAGTGTCGTTTAGCAATCGAAAGCGAAAGACGTACAAAAACGGAAAAAAAAACAATATAAGGAGAAATTGTAATGCTGGCATCCGGTACGGTCGCTGTCGGACCCTGACCCTGTTCAGGATCCAGGGCCGTAGCCAAAACTCAATCTGTGTGCGAGAACTGAAAGTCTGAATTGTGAGTGTCAGGATTTCAGGCTCAAAGCTTACAATTATACCACTAAAGTACGAAAAAGAGAAAACCAAAAAAATAAAAAAAAAATTAAAAGAAAACTGCATTTGAACCATTATAACTTCCAGGGGCAGAAGGACGCCCTGTTACAGCTGCAATCACAGTTTGCGCTCCTTTTCACTGGCAGTCACACAGATACATTTCACATTTCACTGGAGTGGTCCAGTCTGCCGGAGAGCGACGTAATTAAATTAAGCCAAAGCCAAACCACATCATACCAAGCCAACCGAATTGGTTTACACGCGGCCCAGTCCACAAATCCCCCACAGCCCACAGTCCACAATCCCCCCACAACAGCTGCCTCTGGTCTGGTCTGGCCTGGTCTGGTTCTGGTCTGATTCTCGGTTCGGTTCTGGTTTTGGGTACTTCTACTCCTGCTGTTGACTACTCCACCAAACACTTAATTACTTTTGATACGTGACAATTTAATCCTTTTGGCACAACCTAACCGAAAATCGATGTGAAAAACCACTGCAGCGACGATTTCATGTCATATATATATAGTATATACCCATTAATTTCCGCCTGGCAATTTTTCAGCACGATTTTTGTATTGTGCGCAAGGAGTGCCAATAAAATTGTATATTCCCATATATTTAATTGCTTTATGACTCCATTCTTTTGCGCCTGACAACCGACAAACTCGAACTCATAGCGGCAGTTGTTAAACAACCCGGCCAGTCGAGCCTAGTCGACAGTCAAATATCCTGAAAAAGACGAATATGAAATCAATACACATCAGAGATTCCAATATGGAAAGGTTAAAGAGAAGAGAAGATTTATTACTTTTAAAGAAAGATATAAAAAAAATCTTCAAATTCATGTTTTTAAAACAGAGTATCACAATTTGAAACGATACAAAGAGACCCACTATATGATCAAAATCTCCAACTACCAAACTACCCCGGAGTGTTATGTGAAACTCTTTAATCAAAGCCTTCATTCGCCATACTCTGCAACTGCCAGCTCAATGCAATTTATTATATTTTATTATTAAAATTAGTTCGAATTTTTAACTCTCCAATTGAAGCGCAAAAATAAATATTTTTCTCTATGAATGTGTCTGCATTGATTGGTAATAAATTCAATTTTGAAAAGACTCGGCTAGTAGCAGACTATTAAATACCATTTATAGAATGCGTAAATGACAATTTATTTATTTATAAAGTGTATAACTATAGATCAGATTCATATATATATTTTGTTTAATCCATAACAACATATCTTCTTAATGGCTGAGTGAGCCCCTTTGAAATGTTTGCAGTATGCAGGGTAGTGCATAAAGATCTGTTTAACAACATTACATTTAAACATTTGCGTATTCACACTTGAAGAGTCGTCCATGAAGAAGAGTTGCCTCTGTTATCAACCTACCTAGCGCTGCCACCCTGTTCAGGGTAGACGTAGGGCAATCACAATGACGAAGGTCATTCTCTTTCTCTCTATATAGCCGGGTCTTTTCGTTTAATCACTGCGCTATTATTAATCATTCAATTGTATTCCCAAGGCAATTATGTTAATGCGCAGCACATTTTTAATTAACCGAAATACACACTCACACACATATTCACACAGACTCAAACATGAATGAATACACACTCGCACACACATTATAAAACCACACAGGCATTCAACGTGAGGCTAATGTGTTTATGGTTGAGTGAGGTGATTGAGGTGCACAAACACACACATACACTGATAGAAGTACATACTCATATACACTCACACAAACTCACACACACACACACAGGTGAGTGTATAAACTGAGAGGTACCATATGGCGTATGGCATAGCGAATTAGGTGCTCGAAATGCCATTGTTCTATTGGCGCTCACTCTCTCAAACTGAACGCGACATCAATTAAATTATTTTATGGCCATTAAAATTTTTGGCATAAAATTGTTTAAATTCTCAACTCATTATAACTTTTTCAAAAGGGAAGGGCTTTTACGCAATTTTCTAAACATTAACAATATTTAATATATTTAATTAATCAATTTAATTTTCTTTTATAAATTATTATAGAAAATTGTGAAATAAAATTGAGTACTCTAACATCATTACATTTCTTATTTTATAATTAAAACCTCTAAGACTAACCCACCTAATTTTATCCCACTTGGATTGAATACACTAATAAATAGATTTACTTCTTACGGATTTTCAAACTCTTCAGCTTCAATGAATAAGGAATAAGGTTACTTTTTGAGTTTAAAGTCTTAGAGGATCCTTTGTACCATATCACATAGTGAACATCTGTTCTGTTGCCCTGATTATATACCGCATATAACCTAAGGAACTTTTACGGAAATCTCTATTTTAAAACCCAATTAAAATATGTATTTCTATTTTAAATAGATTCCATTTAGCTTTGGCTTTCCCCAAGTGCCAAGCAATTACTGTAAATTGCCCCAGTAAGTGTGCTATGAAAATGTTGAGTAGAACTAAGTAACAGTACCAGGAGCCCGGATAGTACCTACAATTATATAGAATAGATAAGGAGCTTTAGCTTTCGAAATGTTGAAATGATAATTTTGGCATATCTGGCGTCAACTTTTTAAGCGAATTTCCCATAAAAGCGGAAAACTTTTCACATAAAAGGTACAGGACACACAGGCACTTAAGAATATCGCATCACAGACCTACACACAATTACATATACTATATGTATACCCAACATACAAATGCACACATTTATGAGTATATATACGCATTTACATATTTGCGGAAAACATAATTGTCTGCGTGACGTTGTGTCTGACGTCGGAGAGTTGGAAAATGTCTTGCATTGCCCAAGTCCCTGTCCCTCGTCCATTCCATCCCTACACTTACTTCCCACACTCTCCCTCTTCTACTCGCACTCGCCCTCCCACTTGGAGCTTTTCCTTTCCCATTTTTTCTCCCCACAATCTCTTCCAACACTCTTCCAACTGTTCTGTGAGTAAATTTTCAAATGCAAATGAATTCGCTTGTCAAATTAATTCAGTCCCTCCCGCCTCTGTTGTTGTCATAATTATGCACGGTCGCTCGGTTTGGGCTGTCGGTCGGTCGTTCGGACGGTAGTTCGGTCAGTCCAGGGCCAGACATAGCTCATTGCATCATTATATTGTAGAAAATAATTTGCAAAAAGAAATTTGTTTATTTTGTAATAGTACTGAGAGATAATTGAAACTTGATATAAACCCGATGATTGCATTCAACAGACGATACACAAATTGCAATTTTCCATAGATATGGAAGATACAAAAGCAGGCATATTAATTAATCATTAGGCTACATAACTTGGTTTTATATTGCACACAATGAATCCTCTTAGAGTTTATCGATAAACAAACGAACCTTTGTCAACAATAGACACAATTTTATTGTAAAATTAAATTTCACGTACTGCTCAAAATATTCTACTCCAAGTGAGTGTAGGAGATGTGTATGCAAATTTCTAATAAATAAATCAAACTGTAGGTAGTTGCAGATGTGAACTTATGACCACAATCGATTTTCGGTTATTGTGAGGGTAGGAAAGGAAAACAGTATGAAACACATATATTTTTTAAAGCATATAAACAAAAAAAGGAAATATGGGAAGTCTGTCAAAGATATGTATGCGCACTACTTGCCACTACCATGGGGTATTCTACATATACATATCGATAAACGTAATACTCAGTTGACAAACTACTTCAAATATAAAAAGTAAAAGACAGAGTTCTTCACATTTCACTGCAGGTAAATGCACTAGCTGTATATGCAAATTCTTCGTCTGTATAGTTGAATTGAAAAATTATAAAAACAATCGATTTTCGATTTTCATGAAGTTGCAGGAAAAAAATACTCAAAACACTTACTCCGAACTGACAGATGCTTTATCAAGCAAATTAATGCTTGCTCTCCAAAAATTCAATTTGAAATTTTAGGTGCCCCAACAAAAAGTTAGCATTTCAATCTAGACCAATCCAAAATTTTCAAATTAAAGTGCTTGTGGTAGAATACAATCGATTTTCGATTAATGCAAGGTAGTAGCTGCAATTGCATAAGAAACACAAGACAGTTTGTAACTCAATTAACTTAGCAAAACCAACAGCTGCCACCATCCATTAGGCATACTGATTTAAACTTGGTCTGTTGGTACTTATCGATAAACAACACTGAACTCAAAGAACTCTGGCCACAGTTCACAGCTTTTCACCCCCAGGCAAATGCATACACAAATTCGTATGTTTGCATTTGAATTGAACCCTTATCTGTAGCTACAGGTACTAGCAGCAACAAATGTACAACTTGCAAGAACAATCGATTTTCGATTACTGTGAATAAGAGGGAGAGGGAGAGAAAGAGAGGTAGTGGTTGCTGGTGAAGTAAAGTAGCTGGAATTGAATAGGAAATGCGAAACAGTACTTTTTCTGCCAACCAGTAAAGCAAACTGACCGAGACATTACGCTCTGTTGGCCTTCTTCACTTATGCCCATGCCCAAACCCACCCAATTCTACTCTATGCAACTCTGTTTTGTGGTGTTATGCATAGATAACGGTAACTAGCTGACTGCAGGTGTTGTGCAACACTTGCAAATCGTGCAACAACAAGGATCGAATGCATTTATTTATGCATTTAAACGTGTATGAAAATAAATGTTATAAATTCCTAATGCATTTTCAATGTGTGCATAGCAGATAGAACAAAATGGTGAGGGCGGAGGAGGGTCTCCCACTCGATGACAGAAGTGGGCGTAGGGCGTAGGGCGTAAGGCAAGTCAGGCAGGCGTAACGCCAGGTCGTACAGTGTGGTAAAAGGTCGACAATTGGCCCCAAATCGTTTGCATTTCATTGTGGTATATTGAAAAATTGTATAAACAGAGAAAATTAAATTTTAGCTCACATGCTACGTGACCCAAATACAAATGCAGCAAATACAAATACAAATACACAAATAGTATCTATAGGCCGTCTATAGCGACGGCTCGTACAGGTACAAAATGTTCGGTTTTAGATACCAGCCTCACGTGACAATGTGCGAAAATGTCTTAAAGTGGCACGTGCCGGCACGTGGGTGCTCTCAGTGCTGCCAGTGTTGGAAAGCGTGCGAATGCAGCAGTTAACGCATTTATTTTTAAATAAAATTTTACTATGGCAAATCTGTGTTGATATTAAATATGTATTTAATATGCAAAGGATTAAATATAAAATTTTAAACTCTTTAATGTGCTAATACTGCTTAATGTCTAGGCTCTAATAAAGAGTTAACTAACGCTGATTTTATAGTTTATTTTTATTGAAATTCATTTCAATCTAATAATAAAAATAATCATAATAATAATAATGAAAAGGCTTTAAATTTTTATTTCATTATACAATTAAGTCTGAACTAATTTATGGTTTAAGTGCAACCACAATTTACTATACAATATTTTCCAATAATTCAAAATGGAATTTATTGGGCTTGAATTTATTAAGCTATTTTATTTTATGCCGTTTTTAGCCCAAGGGTAATTAAAAAATTTAATTTGTCGCATTTGCTTTTGTTTTTGTTTCCCAACTGTAGCTGCTAACCAATTATGCCACGATTCAGTCCGAATCAGGGTGTAATTGATTATAAATGTTTAAATTTCATAACTCAAGGAGAAAGCTTCAATAACAATGGCAGGCCGTGCTCACATTTCCACCTGATCCATCCTCTCCATATATCCATCTATCCAGTGTTGTGCAACGTGTAATGCGTCCATTGTTTGCATGCCGTAATAATAATAATGCAGCTCATGGCAGTGTTTACTTTAGATACCACTGTTAAAAGGGTCTTGCGGAGAAGGGCGCTGCTCAAAGCGAGATAGGTATCTTTGCAGGAGTCAGTGTTATATAGTATAATGCTTGGATGCTTGTAAATCCTGGTACATATTCAATAAATTATGCAACACAATGTTCTGCTTAAGAGGAGTGGTAAGGCGGTGGTAATGTAGCAGCTGGATTAGTTGGGTGGGTGGCATTGCGTGTCCTACTTGTGGCATCTTTATTTAACACTGTTTGGAAAATCAGCAGCGTTGCCATTGTCGTTGTGGCCTGAATTTTAATTGCACTTCTTTGCGCTGGATGACACTGTGTGGCACCGTGTTACGTTGCAAGGACACTTGCCTCATTTTAATGACACAAAGTCCGTAAGTCGGCAGAAGAATACGCACTTTGATTTCAGCTATAGTTTGCTCTGTTTGGGAGCTCCTCAAACGCCCCATTCTATGTCTACTGCTCTGGCATGCGTCAGTCGAGCTGGAACTGCTTGAGGGCAGCTGTAGCTGGTACGGGCGGTGAAGAGGGTCGTTGCCAGGACGCGCTTTGTGACCTGTTTGTGTCAAATGCAAATAGACTGGCTCTAAGTCTCTACTCTTTGGCATTTCGTATGCAACAGCTACAACGGCAACCAATGACGATGATGAGCAGACGACCTACGCACTTTGACCAGCGGCGTAGACCATAACGATTCGGAGAGGGCCCTTTTAAAAGGGTAGTTGCCTTCAAGCTTAACGTAAGGTAAGGTAAACGCATCCCCTTTGGTATTATTTGAGAGAGTTATTCAATTGAAGTCAAGTATAATTGAAAACCCCTATTTATCCACTATCTACGCCACTGTCTGTTGACAAATGGCTTATGGTTCTCTGGCCCAAAAAGCCTGGCTATGTGACAAGCATACGTAGTGGCAGCAGTGGCAGTCGTAGTGCGATATGGCCAAAGCCAATTCAAGGTGGCCAGGCTAATTGATGGTGATGGCTATACCCAATTTCCATACTAGTTTACTGCACAAATATTTGATCAATCCAGAGACTGCATTGGATTCTGTATGTTTGTGCATGGACTCACTTCAAGCTCAAACTGTACTCACTTCAAGTATATTGTCAAGCAAGAGTTGCAATAAAATTTCCGTAAACATGCAGAGAAACCTATGGTGCAAAGCTATATCAATTATTTATAACCACATAATGTAAATGTTGTCGTAAATCATATATTTATAGCATTCGACACAAGAAAACTATCAAGTAAGTGACTCCAAAAATAAACTTATACCAAATGAAATTCTTTACATATTGAATTCAAGTCAATCTGAATATTGCATGCAACATGCGGCAATGACAATTTAATTGCAACTGCTAGATTAAGACGCAATATCGTATATGATGATTTAATAATCATGCACATCGGATATACGGTGCTGATTATATGAGCCTAACATAATGTTTCCCCCATGTGCTAATTAATCATTTTCAATCGACAGCATTTGCATGTGAGGCATATTGAGATGAGTGCCTATTGCAACTTGCATCTCACAGCTTGCAACAACTTCAGTGAGATTAGAGATATATGCGAGTTGCAAAACATAAGATACATAGATACATATGTATATTCATTTCATATAAGTGTCTACCGTATATAGAGATGCTTATCTATTAAACAATGCCTGAAAATCAACTGAAGTGACGCAGCAAGATGTATCTAGATATATAGGTTGCCTATTCCTAGAGCAATCACATAGCAATCACATAGCAGCTATATGAATCGGGGTTCGAGATGGTTTTGGGTGCAGGAGTATGAGGCGAAATTTGTCTGGCGCCACCACAAAATTAATAGACATTGATGTCCATGTACATTGTCCATCCATATATGGATTTGCTCATATTCATACCCCCAACATCTCTGTGTGACAGCACTCAATTTCAAATCTGGGCAATCCGCGCCGATCTCCCCTTTCGACCCAAAAGTGGGCATGGCCCCAAATGAGACGCAAGCCGCATAAATTTCATATAATGTTGCGTCTTCATACGCAATAGCGAAATAAACTAATTTGTTGTAGAAATCAAGTTGCCATTTCCATTCACACACACACACATACACACACAATCACAAATATGTACACACTCACCTCCTACTATCCTTCCTTCAGTTCCCCTTTGGGCTGTCCTTGCGTCTGGGCCATTCTGTTGTCGTATCCAATATTAAATCAGTTATGTTTGGCTGAACAATAATAGTCCCGTTTGCAGCCAAAGGAAAAGCACCCAAACACACACACAAATACACACCCCAAAGACACACACATACACCCTATACAATCGAACACATACGTATAGGAACACAAGACCATAGACAATATAGTAATTGGCAAACCAACGAAATGCCTGGGTGATGCGCCATAAAAATGAAAACAAAATATGAACAGGCAGTGAATTTGATTGGCTAATAGAAGTCTCGACTACAAAATACCCTGTAGATGATAAAATTTCTACTGCGAAAAGTATCGTAAAGGTGAAGTAAAACGATAGAGCTATAAGTTCAAATACATGACCTCTTAAGTCAAAAAACCGATGGAAATGTCAAAGACTCGATTTTTTTATATAATACTCTCTAAGTTTAAAATACCTATAAATTATATATTAAAGCTAAAATTATGATCTTTTTAAAGTCAGGATAGATTCGACCATTTCGGGATATCAATACATTTCAAATCTGTGAAACTGTTGAAATATAATGTCAATTTCATCGAATACCCATACAAAGTGTGATTTTGCCAAAATATTAGTTTAAAAATGATCGAACAGATTACACCCTCTACAGTAGTGATACTTTCAAGTGACTATTTGAGTCTAACATCTAACATATACCCTGTAAATTATTAGAATTGTAAGTGACATTGCTACACTCTAAGAAATAAACTCAACTGATTAACTATCCGATACACTGTGCATTGATTTCACTTATGAAATAAACAGATAATGAGCCATAAAACATGGGAAGTTGTAATTGAAGCCATAATAGTTCAATCTTTTGTAAGAAATTCTTTAGTCACTGCTAAAAAGAGAAAGATAGTTTCAGTGCTGCCCATTGATATGATACCATTGATGATATTGAAATGCTTTATATAAATTTAATGCGCATTTGGCTACAGGGTATTAAAACGCGTGAGTGTGGACCGAGGATTAGATTGGCTATGTCACTATAAAGCGACATAACAAAAATACATGTGACAAAGTCTACAACCCAAAAAAAAAAAAATGTGAAATGTGGAATAAAAAAGTAAAACTAGGGAAAACGAGCGGTTAAGCGAGTCGGAAGCGACCGTCTCATCATTATGAGAGAAAATTGTTTTTGGAAAACGTAAATCGAGGACAAAATGACCAAAAGCGCCTACGGCATGTCAACGCAACAATGCCATGGCCCCAAAAATTGTGAAATAGACACAAACAGGACACCCAAAAAAAAAAAAAAAAAAAAAAAATGAGGACAGCGACTCCGACTCCACACTCGGGGGGAGTTTTTGGGTTCGTCTGATGTCGTGGGTCGTCAATCGTCAGTTTTTGCGGTGCTTGTTTCCGGCGAAGTATGGTGCTCTAATCGTATTTATTTTTGTGTTTTTCCTCTCTCGCTCCGGCTCCTTCTCTATCTCTCAGCCTCTCTGAGGGTTTTAAATGCATTCGACTGTAAAATATCCTTTAAACTCATTTTGTTTTCGAGAAACTTTGAACTTGCAATGAGAACTATGTCGCTTTATTTTTATGTTCTTTATGTGTATTTCAAGTTAATTTTCAAATATGCTCCAGAATTATTCATACATGCCGCTTTTTTCATTAATTTCCCAAGGTGTCTGCCTGTATGCACACACACAATTTCGATGGATATTGGGCACATTGGTGCAGAATCACAGGAATACTATATGAATCTTTGTTATTATTGATTTGAACATTTCCGATACATTTCGAATGGGTTTGAATTAATAAGAAAGTAAATACCATACCAGTGGCATACTAGCAAATTTATGCAGTACAGCACCGAAAAAATAATAATAAGTCTCCGTGCCTACCGTTAGATACCTTTTCTTTCCTACCCTACTCTCTTCCATACTTCTATAAAGCTAGTCCACTCCTTGAGGTTCTGTTTATCCGCTATATATCCATTTTCGATACAAGTTATCGAAAGTATTAATAGTATCTTCGAAAATTATATACAATTATGAAAATACAATACTCTATTGTGTGTCATATTTTTAAAAATTTTATTTTAATATTCTAATTATAAATGTGGATCACGCTTCATTTCATATCAAGAAACTCATTAATATTTGATTTTAACTTTTAGATTATTTACGAATCAACTTAGAAAAGGTTTTTAAGTAATATTCATGGGAAAAATTTAGGAAATTTTCTTATATTGATATTAATTAATAATTAATATAACAATATAATATAAACAATTATATGTTGATGTGTGATATAAAAATAATATTTTATTTCATAGAGTTATGGCAATTTTTGTAAAGAATTCAGCACTCTTGCCCCAGTGTGCATTGTGGAATAAAGTAACGGTGAACAGCTCCATTGGCCCCATGGAACTAATTTGCTTTAGCAAGGCTTTTCACATGAAAACTGCATTCATTCCAAACAGTTTACGGAATGCGACAATTTTTATTCATTTTATCGCCTCTGCATAAGAGAGAGAGAGAGAGAGACAGGACCTCTAAGGCAAAACTACCAAGGAGTCGTTATACGGGTAGTAATACTGGAGGGGGTCGCAGTGGGTGGTACAGAGAGAGTGAGTGTGAGAATGAATGTATGTGTGTGTAAGTGCGAGTATGAGTGTGAGTGTGAGTGTGAGTGTGAGTGTTAGCT
The DNA here is from genome assembly GCA_037040025.1 of Sphaerogastrella javana. Lineage (NCBI taxonomy): Eukaryota > Metazoa > Arthropoda > Insecta > Diptera > Drosophilidae > Sphaerogastrella > Sphaerogastrella javana. The sequence goes on along the minus strand of JBANCZ010000692.1, from coordinate 8,895 downwards.
GTCGCCTCTTCTTACGCAGCAAATTGAAAAGGCAAAAGCGATTTCATTAAAGCTTTTGAAATATTAAAGCGCATTCAATCGGCCTGTGGCTGTGCTTAAGCGGCTCTCGCTCTCTCTCTCTCACTTTCTCTCTCATTCATTTTCACTGACTCTCATTCCCTCTTTCTCTCTGTGTAGGAGTAGCTTATGGCATATGCGACAGCTTGTGCCTCTCGCTATTGACGCCCTACATCCTCACCTTGACGAGCCGCCGTCTCTCTCTTTGAGTCTCAGCCTCAGCTTCAGATGATATTTGTTCAACTCTGTCTTTCTCTCTGTCAATCTCTCTCTCACACTTTCTCTCAGTGTATTTCTTTGTATTGTCAGTGTGTGTGTGTGTCACGCGTATGGCAGCTGCTTGACGTTACTTTAACGTTATTTCACCGTGTTGTGTTGTCACTGGAGCCGTCTTTTATTTCATTTTGTCTCTTAAGTGTCAGAGCATGAAACGGACAATATAATTTACATTCTGTATGCAAATGTGGCCCCACGCACACACACAAACAAACACACGCAGCACCGTCATTTGCCAAACGCCATTGCAATTCGGAAATGCCAAATTTACAATAAAATGAAAAGAAGAGTAGAGCAGAGCCGTGAGAGGGAAAGAGAGTGAGAATAAAAATGAACCAAAAAGTTTGAATAAGTAATTTTTTGTTTGTAAACGAAGCAAACGAGGAAACGAGAGACACAAACGCAACGAATTCAATGAATTCCATGCACTCACTCACACACTCACAAATATAAACATTCATGCATTCATACAGTGACTGAATCAACGAGGTTCTTCATTCATTTCATGCGCAGTGCAGGGCAGCTTGAAGTCTGTGAATAATTCATTTATATCATTATTTATTATAATTTCATATTAAGCACCGTGCGCGTGCCGTATTATCTGTCGGTGCACGCGCACAACTTTATTGCACACGGCTCTTACTTCTGCTTTATGCAGCAAAGATATATCACTTCACTTACTCAAATCTGATCACACTTAATGTGTATATTCAATTTGCATTTAAATTAAGATTATGCACATTACGTTTTTGTTACTTTTAATTGAACTTTCATTTTAGGATAATAATTTGATTGTCGAATCCCGAAATAAATTTAGGTTCAAGGTTTATGCATCACAAAATGATCTATTCATTTTGTGGAAGGTCGAAAGAAGCGTAACAAACCCCACATTCTTGATCAATTTGATAAATGGAATCAATTAAGCTAGAATTCTCAGTCTGTCTGAATATATATATGTGTATATTTATTTATTCGCTTGTATAAACACCTAGATCTTCACAACTATTAAAGGTACACCATTCATATTTGGCATAAGCTTGCCTTTCCTCTGCAGGCACATCGAATTTAATTCAAAACGTTAAAACCTTATTGCACTCCCTCACTAAAGGGGTGCCCTTAAATTTAAAATCTTCACAATAAGCGCAATTTTAAATATATAAGAATTAACTTTTGCGCGTGTACTCACAATAGCATTATACACCTTTGTTATGAATTTCATTACGATCGGTAAAGCGACTACAAAGATATCGTGCTGAATATAATGCATATAACACTATCATATATATCATGTACAAATTTAAATAAATATTACACGATATAATCAACTGCCACATTATAGACAATCAAACACAAACATCAATAATATATACGCCATAATCCGAAACCGATATCGAAGTTCTGTTCGTAATTTGTTTGTGTTTAAATTATTGCAAAATATTTGAGATAAACAGTATTAATTGGTTGCTTTATGCAATAAATTCAATAATTAACAAAACCCACAATATTTACAATATTTACACGAATCACCACAGCGGCAGCAGCAATAAGAATGCACATGAATATGAATATGAATATGAATTGTGAATAATATTCGATGTGCCCACCATCAGATGTCGCGTGTCGGGTTCACCGAGTGTAAAATCAATGTAAATTATAAATATTTCACTCAGCTTTTCGGAACGTGAGGAGGAGGCCAGGTGCATAACTGCATAACTAGAGGTATTTAAATCGATACAAATAATTAAGCGTGAATCGCATATGGCTATCGAATATCACTTATACACTCACTCGCACTCACACAGTATTCATTCAGCCACATGCCACAAAAGGCTGAAGTTATTGTGTTGCTCATACGCCAGTTGGCGCCACTTGTTTGTTGCATGGCAAATATTTAGTGTACCACCAACACCACCACCACCACCACCAACAACAACAACAACAACAACAACTGCAACAAAAAATCATAACAATAATTGTAATAACAACAACTGCAACAATAATAGCAACAACAACAAGAAGAAACACAATGAGCACAGGTTCAGCTGACAGCTCGACGTTGTCTCTTGTCGGTTGCCAGTTGTCGCCTTTCAGTTGTGCCGCTTATTCCTCCTTCATATGGGGTATGTTTGTGCACTGAAAATGATACTGTAGTAAAAGTTGTACCATTAACAGGAGGTATTTCTCAAGTAACAACCTTTAAAATAACTCTAAAAAGTATGTAGAGGAAGTTAATTCAGGGCTTCTTCTGTACTTTAACAAATCCAAATAGGCAATTATTAATTTAATCTTAACTATACTTAATATAGCCTATAGATAGAGAATTTAGATGACGTATAATACTCGTATTTAAATTGTACTATATGTACTTGAGTGTATTGAAAGTAACTTTAAAATACCTCTATGATTGTGTAGACACAATTTAAAAGAGTGCATACTTTTTCTATTCTCTTCCATTTCATTCTACTACCCTTCTAAACTACGGTTTATAGTTACATTTATAATTAGCTGAACTGTAGTTTAAAATCCTATAGATTGACTAAATATTTACATACCAAAAAATTATGAAAGTATATATAAAATAATATATAGGAAATAAATATAAAATAACCTTAAGATGGTAAGTATGAAAGTATTGAAAAATTTTATGGGGCTAATAGCGATATATAAAATATCTAAATTTCAGTTAAATAACTACAAAATGATATCTTATGATTGATTAATGAGTTATGAGCTCTTCTTTAAATTTTTACAACTTGTTTGAACTTCATTAAAATATGCCTTAAACTTCCTTTAAATCACCTAGAGTAGTATTACTAAGAAGTAAATTTAAACTGAAATACTATATACTATATAAAATTATTCAACTTGTGTATATTATTTATCTGTAAAGCAGCATCAAGGCTCTCATGGAGCGGAAGTGCGCTCGACTCTGTTGAACTTTTGCGCTTAGTTTTACACCGAGAGCAGCTTGTTTGTCGAATGCACGCGACTGCAGCATTGTCAAGGGGGGGAGGTCGCTTTGTTTTTAGTTTCATTAATTTGCTTTCTACGCCCACAAGCTGGCTGTTTAACTGTGGGCGTGGCGCGAACACAAAATCATTCGACAGTGTCAATATTTTTGACTGGTTTGCCCGGCTGTTGCACGCAGCAACAAAAAAAAGGGGCAACAAAAACAACAGCAACAGCAACAGCAACACTGTGTTGTAATGGAAAGCAAACACAGACTCTGCCCTTTGCCCTTTGCCCCTTGACCCCGCCAAAGCAACAAAAAGCAGCAAACACAAACAGGCAATCAGGCAAATAACAAAGCGAAACAGATGCAGATGCAGATGCAGATGCCGATGCCATAGATGAGCACTTCTCACACGCCCACAAAATGCCCCAAGCCACAAACAACAACAACAACAACAACAGCAACAATAACAACAACAAACCGGGCTAAAAGCAAAGGCGCCTCTTGGCGAATAATGGGGCGCAACCGCGACCGCACTACGTTTTCGCTTCTCCACTTTTTGGGTTTGGCACCCAAAGGGCAAAAAAAGGAAAACCCAGCAACGACAATGGCAAGGCACAGCTCGGAAAAGTCGCAGAAAACGCGTGGAAAACTCAACAGCACAACAGTAAACTGTAAAGTGTGAAAGCAAAAAGCAGAAAGTAGCAAGAAATACCAAAAAAAAAAATGTAGGAAAAGCCAAAAAAGGAAAAGCAAAATGCAGCATCATGTCTTGATTTCAAAAATTGTTTGCCATGTTATTAGTTTGCTTGTGCCTTGAGACGGTTTTAATTAACGCCGCCAATGCACTGAGCGACAGCTGCACGACCAACACGAATATACACAAAAAAAAAAAACCAAATAAAGATACCAAACAAAAATACCAAAAGAAGAACACACACAAAACGAAAGCAAAGCAGAGCCAGAAACTAAAGCCAAAGCCAAAGCAAACCGAATGTTTTACGCCTCCTCGCATTCTTCTGCAATTAGCGTCAGAGGGAGAGTGAGAGAGAAAGGCTAGAAAGTGTGAGAAAGAGGGGAAGAGCAGCTGCATGCACTGGCGCTAAGATAAGCTTAGCGAAAACTTTCATCAGGCACACAACAAAGTCAGAAAACAATCAAAACCCACTGCGTATTGTCGATGGGTTCTGCTTCAAAAGTCCAAAAATTACGCGAATTCGCACAAAGAAAAAAAAATACCACAGCGATGGGTTCCCACTCGGGTGCTCCAAATACTTGCTGTCCCTGCTTGGGCGCCGAAACTTGTCCCTGCTCGGGCGCAGCACATTTTCCTGTTGTCCCTGCTCTGGCGCTGAAACTTGAACGCCTGCAAATGGCTTTAATTCAAATTAGCATCTGTTTGGTTAGCCAAAAATTATCCCAATATTGTAGAGTATAGACTGTTTTTTTAGAGAACAAAACAAAGCTATTAAATACTTAAATTTAAAAAATTAAAAACTATCAATATAAGTAATATATAATAATGAGTATAATATATTTTTTATGGAGAACTTTAAAAATATTTAAATAATTACATTATATAAATAAAATGTAATAAATGACAAGAGTATATACGATTTATTTAAAGGAACAATAAAGAGAAATAAAAAATAATAATTGAATGAATTTAATTAACCACTCCTTTTTTTAAATTGTAAATAATATAGGTTGTACACTAATTATTTAAGAGAACAAATAAACTAACAAAACATTTATTTCATTTGAATTTAATTAGATACAGTATATTTATGTAGTAAAAAGTGCATTCTGTAACTCTTTTTTATAGTGAACAACATTAGTAATTTAATATTTTAATTTTATTAATTACTATAAACACATTCATTTTAAAAGTGGAAAATATAAAATAATAAAAACAAAAGCAAAACCTGTACTTGGTTGGGCTCTAGTGCTCAAATCAACCTCTGACTTTAAACTGCTTGTAGCTCAAATTAATTTTAAAATATTTTCTACATTTTTTTTTTTTTTTAAGAAAAAACTTGCATTGCAACCCAACCTGTGGGTTTTTTTTTTGTGGTAGCCAAGTTGCAGTTGCATGTAAATTTATGTAAGATCTGCCATAGTTTTTGCAAAAATAATAAAAGCAACTTAAAAGAGTAGAAAAAAAAACATTATACATAAACTTTATGGAAACATTAAAAATGAGTTTGTTTGTTTGTTGTTGTTGATTTTTTTGCATTTAAATGGAAAATGTTGTGCCTGTAAAAAGTTTCGTGTTTTTAGTTTTTAGTTTAAAACAAGCAGCAAAGTGGCAAAGTCAAAGTCGCAGACAGACGCAAGAACCAAGCCCCCAATCACCAACCCTAAGCTAAAACTAACCCCAAGCCTAAATCTTAAACCAAACCTAACCTATAACTATATTTACTCTCACTGTTTTTTGCTTAATACAAGGCCAAAGGAAAGGAAACGTAAACAAAACATTTAAAACAAAACAAATCGCACTTTTTTATGTGGATTGAGATTATATTCCCACATTCTATACTTATACTTATATAAATACGTACACTTTTATGATTTAGTGTATGTGTGGTTTGTGTCTTGGCTGAACTGAAGTGTCTACACTTAACGTATTTACATTTAATTCCTTGAAATGTTTCTCATGTTTACAAATATAAGTATTTACTTACACAATCCAAATTCCAGACAATTCCCTTCAAATAGCTGTCATATAAAGCAAATAATACGAAAAGTCTGGTGGCATACATTTTAAGTAAGCTCCTTCAAGTTTTAATAAAAAGAAAGGCCTATACAAATTTGTCTAGACGAAAATTTCATTGAATTAATGTATATTTTTTCAATTTAAAATCACGTTTATATTATAATTTATTTAACTTAACTATTATTTTTTATGTTTAACACATGAATATTGAACTTTCACGCTTACTTTTAATTCAAATATTTATGACTTAAGCGACAAATGCAACAGTTGCCCAACAGTTGAGTCCAGTGCACGAACTATGCTCACCCCTTCGAAGCGCTGCTTTGCACGGTCAGCGGTTGGCAACAGTTGCGCAACATGTTGAGCAATTGGTGGCGCCATCTGTGTGCAAGTCTTAAAACAGAAGCTCAATAGAGGGCTAACACACCAAACAAAGGCGCATGCGCCGTTTATCGATACATCGATTACAAATAAAATATCGAAAGTCATGCGAAAGCGCCAAGAATTTATTTTATTTATTTTTAAAAGTAGACAAAAATTTATAAAAAATCTTTGCCTACTAGGAGAAGAGCCATGACAACTTAAGCCAAGAATTTGAAATTCATTTGATAAAAGGAGCAATTGATAAATTGAAGAAATTAAAAATAAAACTAAAATAAATTAAACCAAAATTTTCTCTTGCATTTATGTTAAATATTTTACTGATTGGATTGTTTTTCTTTTTAACAAATGCATAGTTATATATTAAAATTATAAATAAAACTCTATATGCAATGCAGAGAGAGAGCGCAAGCGTTGGAGCGAGCTATGGCAACTACTCAGTAGGGATTATAGACCATATCTAGCCATGGTGTCCGTTATCCACTGCACATACGCAGCCACGTTCGTATAGAGACCCGGCAGACTCAACTGCCCGCACGAGGTGACGCCCATGCTGACCACTCCGAACTCCACCATGCGCAGCTTGTACTCATCCAGATAGAGGGCCGGCGCCTGCAGTGGGCCGCCGGAATCGCCCTTGCACGAGTCCTGCAGGTCACCACCACCCACACAGAGCTGCGTGGGAAAGACCTCTCGCCGGTACGTACTCGAACAGATGCTGCGCGGCTGTATGGGCACACTGGCCTGCAGCAGCACATCCGAGGAAGAGCCGTTCTCCGTGGTGCCCCAGCCCGTGACGAAATAGTTGGTCAAGTTCTCGGCCTGGGCCTTCAGCTCATCACTAATGGGCAGGCAAATGGGCTTGATGTGTTCTAAGGGCAAGTAATAATATGGTAAAAAAAAACATAGAATAGTATATAGATGGGATATACTCACTTTCAAATTCAACGCTGTTTTTGAGACGCAGCAGCGCTATATCATTGGTAATGCGTCTGTAATCGTACTTCTCGTGCAGTATGAACTTATCGATACCGATATCTTTCACAGGTGGGGCACACTTTTGTTTGCGTCCCTGCTGCCGACAGTCCTTCTCCGTGGAGATTCGGTGCTCGCCCAGACGCACTTCAAATCTAATTATGAAGGGATTTAGGAAAAGGAAAAGTTGCAATCATATGTTAAGTATACTTACAGCTGATCCTCTAGACCATACACACAATGAGCGGCAGTCAGTATGTAACCTGGGGAGTATATAATTATTAGTGGGGTTTTCTCTATGAGATCTTGTATGTGAACCTACGATTATTTATGAGGGAACCACCGCACAGAAAGCGCGACTCTCCGAAACTTTGGTACTTAAGCAATGCCATCCAGGGGCGGGAAGAGAGTTGCACCTCGTAGCCATTGGCCACCCTCTGATTTAGTATGGAACCACAGGGAAAATTGGGTCCCTTGAACTGCTCCATGACCTTTGAGTTGTGCTGTATCTCATTGAAGGGACAGCAGAAGTGGCGCTACAATGTATGAGTAAAGAGATTGTTGGAAATTACAACGGTGAATATATCATATATTGTATCTTCAGATCCTAGAAATACAATTTTCCCAGTTTTATAAAAGTTTAGAAAGGAAAATTACTGTGTTTCGGTTTACATTCATTATAGGGAACTCCCACAGTTAGCATGATAAATGAACTTATAAGTATAACTATTTCATATCCATCTATCAAAGAGATTTTCCAGCTAAGTCGTTGTCTGATAAACAATTACTATGGCTATTAGACTTACATATGACACCTTATAACCGGATTGCATGTTGTAAAACAATTTGTAAACAAATTAGTTTATAAGAAATTAAAAAAACAAAACTACCGTATAATGTATGGGTACTATTTAGAGTACTAGATGTTGAAACTCTAGTGTAGAGCGGGAAGAACATATATGTACATAATACTATACATATTATATATTACTACAAAGACTATAGTTCTTTTAGATATACATTTAAAGACGAAAATTATTAATAATTTGAATATTACTTGATACTTCTACGGTGATAAAAGCTCAGTCAAAACTATTTACATACTATCCAAAACACACACACACACTCTAAAATTCTATATGCACTTGATTTTTGCGGTTGAATTTTCGATATGTAAATATAATGATTCACTTACAACTTTATCGACCTCGCCACATGCGGCCTTTTGCAAATATCTGGCGTATTCTGGATCCAGGCTCTGTCCGTTTTGTTGTGAGTCCAACAGGCGCTTCTCAATTGCGGCGCAGGAGGCGAGGGGCATGCACTGGCCTCGCTCCCCGTTCGGCGTGTTACACTCATCGGCATAGTCTAGTTTAATAAAATAGTTAATATTGTATGTTTAGTTAAAACAAAGCCACAGAAAGTGAGAAAAACAACCACAACAAAAAAAAAACAAGTCGGGAACTTTTTTTAGCTTTTCAACCTGCATGCACTGAGCGCGGCCCGAGCAGGCAGCTGACGATGACGACGACGGCGA
>JBANCZ010000691.1:0-30647 GCA_037040025.1 Sphaerogastrella javana | reverse complement strand
CTGCCTGTTACACACAAATCGACTTTGCACAAAGTTAATAGACCCTTTTTGTGTTTTTTAAACACAGGGTCTAAAAACAACATTTTTTATACATTTTATTATTTATTATAAATCTCAAAAACATTTGATCGATTTCCAGTAAACAGATGTTAACTGTTTTGTGAAATTTTTTTATCACTTCCCGTTTATTTAGTAAAAATTAGAAATAAATCGCACAACTATAAAAAAAAGTTACATAAAATTAATATAGAAAAGTCAAATAATCCCAAAAGAATAAAAATATGTGTCTTAGATAAATGTTTGTGCTTCAACCATTTCACGAAAAAGGCCATCTTTAATCTTCATCAGACTTTCGAAAGTGCCTTCCTCAACTATTCGCCCACGATTCACAACAGCTATTTTATCAGCATCTTGTATCGTGTTCAATCGATGAGCTATGATCAACACAGTCCGACCTTTGGTTACCTTTTCGAGTGCCATTTGAATTAGCTTCTCAGATACCGAATCTAAGGCGCTTGTTGCCTCATCCATCAGTAAGATTGCTGGATCTCTTAGTAGAGCTCGAGCAATAGCCACACGTTGCTTTTGACCGCCACTGAGTAGAAATCCGCGATGTCCCACAACTGTATCTAAACCCTGGGGTAAACTATGTGTGAACTCGATCACATGGGAGTCGACAACCGCCTGCATAAACTGGTCTTTAGTGATATTTCTGGAAGTAGCTCCATATAGTATGTTGCTGCGTATGGTGCCAGAGAAAAGAATTGTGTCTTGGGTAACGGCACCAATATTATGGCGTAACCATTGCGGGTTTAATTCACGCAAATCGCGTCCATCCAGTTGTACGCTGCCAGCTGAAGGATCATAGAGACGCATTAATAGCATTGCCACAGTCGATTTTCCACAACCTGTACGACCTACCACAGCGGTGGTCTTATTCGGTGCCATTGATAATGAAAAATTCTTTAGCACGAGCTCATCTTCACGTGTTGGATAACTGAAGTCAATATTACGGAATTCGACTTCTCCCAAGGGTTCGTTTTCTAGAACTTCTCCTTCATCTATTGGAATTTTATGCTCACGATCCAAAATTTCCCAGACACGTTCTGAGGCGCCTATGCCTCTATTTAGATGACTATGAAAGTTGGCCAAACCGTTCATAGCATCTGCCACATAACCGGCGTATAACATAAAAGATGTCAGCTGACCACCTGTAATTTCACCACGCAATACCAAAACTCCGCCATAATACAATACGCATATAATAACTGAATTGCTTGCAAAGCCTGCCAAACTAGTGAAGATGGCTCTGCTACGCGTCTCCACCTTCCCCAAATATCCGCTTAAATTCAGATGCTCATCATAGGAATCCATTTCCGTCTTTTCATGACAAAATATTTTTATCGATTTAATATTGCTAATACGCTCCTCGGCATGCCGCATGGCTGCAGCGAATTGATCTAGCTCCAATTTGGTATGTCTACGAACTATGACACCATAAACTATTGCCATGCCTACCACTGCCGGTATCATCAAAGAAGTAGCGAAAGCTAGACTCGGACAGGAGTACACCATCATACATGACCCGAAAATACTCAAGACCATTGAGCGTAAGCCGTCGGCGATATTTTGACTCAAGGATGTGCCAACAAAATAGGAATCGTTGTTCAAACGATTTATCAATTCGCCGGTACCCTTAAAATCAAACCAACCCAACTCCTGATGCAAAATCTTTTTGAATATTTCTAATCGTAGTCCCTTGACGATATGTAGCGATGAAATTCCAATGAGATAGATACGGGCCATATTGGTCAGGCAGCTTATAATAAATATAGTGAGGAGTGTAAAGGTATATTCACGTAGTTTAGCATTTTGTGACTTTCTGTCTTCCTTGCTAACGAAAACATCGATCACTTGTCCCAGAAAATATGGCATGATCATAACAATCGTCGTAGAAATAACCAAACAGACCACACCTCCTATGAGGTACCAACGCACGGGCTTGGTCGCCGATATCAGACGCCGAAATCCAGATATCGGGATTATATCATTCAGTTTTTCCCATTTGCTTTTTCCAGAATTGTGTGCAAACCGTCGAATCGGGCGGTTAATCCGATAGCTGCCAACTGACTTCAGCAACCGTTGCTTGGGTGATATTCTTTTGTATAAACATTTATGTGGGAAAATATTCATGAATTTATTTTGTGACATCATACTGTTGTAAGGTCTTAAAAATGAGTATGGACATTTCCATAATATTTTTCTAGGTGAAAAACTAAAACACATATTAATTTGTACAAAAATTTTAAAATATGAAATCGTTTATAACAAAATGATGAATTAATGAAATATTTCTATAAAACTTTTTCAATTTTGACATTTTTATGAAATACTATTACTCAAAGTATTCACCGGCTCATTTTATTGTCATACATGTAGTGACAACATTTACTAATAAACATAGTGTATACATATTTTTATTAGTTAATAAATAAAAGAAGAGAAGAATTGTTAGACACCTGGCAAGTTACACTAGAACTTGATTACTTGATTACCGAACACCATTTTAATTTATTTTACAGTATTATATGATTACAAGTATTTAGGGAATTGTAGAATTAGCTAATTTCTATGCACTCCAATGCTAAGCGAAAAAAGAACACTCACAAATATCTTTAAAAGACAACACAGCATCAGCAGTAAAAGAAGTAGGAGGAGCAGCTACCTGATTGCATTTCCTCCGCTCACCGACGACGCTGTTTTCAATTTCCCTTTCATCCAGCAGATTCTCTGGCATCTTTAAGGAAGATGCAATACTGCCACTGGCATTGAATACAGCCATTGACTTTTCCAATTGCAATAGAACCAGAAAAGGTCTCACTGCCTTTTGCTACCTTGTGCACAATTTCAGTCTCTGTGGAAGTGCGCCGTATGGTCTGATGATGCGACTGTCTTAGTTGATTGCTTCAAGAAAATTTCGAAACCTGTTCGTACTGGTAGCTAAAACTATCAGATGTATGTACTGGTTGGGCTGTATGGTTGGGTGTTTGGATGGCGGGGTGGTTGGGTGGTTAAGTTGGTTGATTGAAAGTTTCAGTTTCGTTTGTCAAGGATTCTTTTTCGTTTTACACGTTGTCGTCTTTTCAGTTCAATGACAATAATCAGCCATGTGAAAGGCTTTGTTTATTAGCGCTGCTGCGATGCACATGAAAAGCATTTCCCAAAGCAAAATGATGATACAGCTAGGTGCTGACAGTAGAGAGTCAGGGGAGGAAACGCAAAAAGGTCGTCAACTGATTGATTTCAGGATGTATGAAGACTAATGGAATGTTGACACACATTGCACGAAACAATAACGAAAACATTCTACATTTCTTCCATTTCTTTTTTTGTATTTGCCAAAATGGTAACAATGTTAAAAATTTCATGAATTTAAGTACACTATAAAATGTTTGAATACAAGAATTTCAGCATATTTCGAGATCTCATAAACTTCACGGTAAATAAAAGAAAAATAACCTTGTCTACACTTAGGTGCACGACCTGTATATATAGTAAAATGAATTTTCATAAATTCTTTGAAGTTGAATATTGTTTGGCATGTTAATTTCAAATTAAGCTTAAAATGATTCTAGGAAAAATATAGACTTTTTACAATTTTCATCGCTTCAACTTTAATTTCAGTGTAATGAGAAAAGAGACACCATAACAACCCAGCATATTATTCATGTAATACCGAAATTAAATGTAAATACTCGCACACATATATGACACTCATAATTAATATTGTTACAGATCAGAGAATGTAAATAAATACAATAGCTCTATCTCTCGATACAGGGGCTGAATGGATTGCATATCCAATACCCCAGGCGAATGAATGTTATGCTTTTATATATATAACCCATATTTCAGTATAGTTTTTTATTGCTACATTTTGGTTTAGTTGCAGTCAATTAAATACAGTGGATTATAACAAAAATCGTTTGCTTTTTTTTTTAATAAAAATTCAAACATTTGCATAAAAAATAGAAAGAGACAGATAAAAAAAAACCTTGGTCGTTATTGTTTACTTTGACCACAAGAGCAATTTATAATAACTGGCTATTTTATGGATTTCACTGCGACAATCGACAGGATGAAGCTAAAACATTTCACGACAAGCACTAAGCCCACATAAAGCCCAGTTGACTGGGAGACGGTGCCAACTGGGAAAAGGAAAGGGGAACTGCGAACTGGGATCTACGAACTACGTACTGCGAACTGCAAACTCAAACTGAATGTGGAACTGGGCCAAAAGCAATACATTTAATGGCATTAGTTTAGCATAAATTTCAAGGCTTCAGCTGTTTTGTATTCCCCACTCATTCCCACGCCACACTCGAGCCTATTTATGCGGAATAACAAAAGCGTAGAGTATTTAAAATTGAATGTGATACCACCACAGGCGTTTATACAATACTACAGTGAAGCCCACGCAAGTGGCACTCTATTACGAAATCAATATATGCATATTTGAGGCATTTTGATTGACAGTTGCCTTTAGTCAGATCAGGCTGTAGCTGCACGCCTCCTGATATATGCATGAGCCCAATATAGAGTAAACATTTTTAATACCTTTTCTGCTGTGCAGTCACAATACAGCCGGCACACCTGCTCATATATAAGAGCTACATATATCACTCAATATCCACTTCCACATCCACAACCGCATCCACTCCCACTTCCAGTCACTGTGCGTCCCGATGCTGCTCCTCTTCACACACTTCCTGCTGCTCATGGACGCTTGCTCAGTTTTATAGTTTATCTGCTATTGTTGTTGGCTTTTGTGTTCGGTTTCTTGTTCTTGTTGTAGTGGGGCTGTTATTGAAAAGCATTTGGTCATCAAATATACATATACATATACATATACCCTATATATATTCATGCACACGTGAATATATTCTATATATCGCATATATATATACGTATAAAACCAGACGTGGGCCTCACTGGGCATTCAGGTCAGTGGATCAAAAATGGCATGAGACAACAACACGAAAAAAGTTAAAAAAATGAAACCGAATAGACCAGAGCCGGCCAAAGAAGACCAGTTCGATGTTGTTGAGGCTTAAGCCAAAGCTCTCTGGGTCTGACTGTGACTGTAGCTGTGGCTCTGACTGTGGCTGTGGCTGCAGTTGCTCCACTTTTGCTTTGAGCTGTCAAAGGTCAAGCTGTGGCTGCTCTCAGCTTGCACTCAAAGCCAAAACTTGACTTAACCCACAGCATCCAACAGCAGCTTCAATTTAAAGCGCTTTAAATTTACTCTTCGCCATTGTAAGCCCAAAAGCTGAAGCAAATCTTTTGGCTTGGCCAATTTACACACACACACACACACACAAACACCGACTCTATGGCAATAGTATATAGAAGAAGCCAATCGATATAGCAATTCCAATCCCATTGCCATCAGCATTGCCATCAGCATTCATTTTAGCGCATTTTCTCTGCAAATGAAATGCATTTTCATGCATTTTACCCAAACAACGACTTCGCTCAGCCCCAATATTGAGGCGAGAGTGCCTCTAAATGGATATATGAATGTGTGTGATCTTGGGCCAGGGTATGAGCTGCGTCTATATGCCATTATGTTAGCTAAGATGGGTGATAAGTGCCTTGGCTTTTACCCATGAAATAAACAGAGTGCATTGTTTGTCCATTTTTATGTAGCGGCTTAAGGACTCAAGAGGACTGCCTATTCAGAATGTCAGGAAGAGAAGTAAAAGGCTTAAAGTACACAGAGCTTTCTGAAAAATAAATATAAGTAACAATACATTTAGTAACTAGGTGGAAAAGGGAAATAAATATTTTATTAAATGAAAATTTACAAAATTGCTATTTTTATATTTCAAAAATGTTTAAGAATTGCTTTCTAAGCACATGAACAGATAGATTTTACGCAGCTGACTAAATAAACTCAGTCTAAACGATATATCCTATGTCGAAGGTCTAATTACCTTTCTAGGCTCTGAGCTACTGAACAATCTTGAACAAAAGCCACCTAGATGTTCGTGTATCTGAGGGGAATCAAAGAGAATTGAAAGATTTGTTGTGTGGCATAATGAAAGCCACTAAAAAGAGTAAACAATTTGCGCGGATAAAAGCCGGATTGTAAACAAAAAAGGCCCAGCCCAGAAGAATCGAATAAACTAGAGGTAAGAGTGAGGGAAACGCAAGGAGAGTGTGCATAAGGAGGAGAAGAAAGAGAAGGCATAGGAAGTGTAGGAAGGCAGTGGATACGTTAAAACCTATGAAACAGAACCCGAACAATGCAAATAAAACAAAAGCAACGTTTGCCGCTCGCAACAAATGCAAACAGAGCCAAAGCCACACAAACACACACACTCACACTCACACTCCCACTCGCACTCACAAAACACACGTATACATGTAGACAAATGTAAATACACCCATACTCATACGCATGCCACATGCCGCAAGGTGCCTTTGTTGCGTGCAGTTGTTGCTGTTGATGTTGCTGCTGCGGTAATGGCTTTAATTTTTACATGCCACCCACATATGCAGGCAAATCTAACAATTTTTAATTATGATTATGGCCAAACAAGTGCACATATAAACAGACCCCAATACCAACATCAACATCAACAACAGCAACAACAACGCCAACATAGAGAATGTTTCTGATTTAATTTCATGTGCAAATTTGCATAACTCAGCAACAATAACAAAAGATACGAAACGCGCGACAAATTGCATGCAATTTATATTTGAATAACAGGCAGAAAGCGATCCTGAAATCAAAAAGGTTAAAAAACATTTGGCTACAAGGTAACACCTGTATCTATAGGCCCAAAACACCCGCAGCTGCCCTACTCTACGTGTAAGTCTTTCCCTGCTTTTTAGGTGGTGCGTGCTATTTTTAATTGTCTAAATCAATCCGCGCTCGAAATTTTAATTAAATATTTAAATTAAATGTGTGTTTGTCACACACACATACACACACACACACACGGATGCAGTTATAACTGGGTTTTAATTTTTTTATTTTGTTTTTTTTTTTTTTGTGGCGCATTATAAATATTTTTAGTAGTTGAGTTTCTTGTTTTGCTTTGTGGCTGTAGCTGCCATTCATTTGCATTCATTAGGACTTTTAGACCCACACCAGCTACAACTCTGTATACTCATCTGTGTATGTGTATGTGACTACGTGTGTGTGTGAGTGTAAGCAATTAAACAAACCCGTATGAATTGAGGTGGGGGGCACGTACGCAAAGTCAAGGACAATTTTCGCATTACACGTGCCACAAAAACACACAGCAACGGCAACAGGAGCAAAACCGAAATCAGCACAAGCTAACACGGTCTGAGTGTGAATGTATGAGTGTTTGTGAATATGTGAATGTGTGAGTGTGTGAGAGTGTGTTTGAACGAGTGTGAGTTCTTTAAAATATGCATGGCATTGCATACATGAGCGAAATGCAATTCAAACGAGCTGATTAAACTAACCAGCTTAAATGCTGCTGGTGGCCAATGCACTGAGAGAAATGCTACAGCAACAACTATATAATTCCACAAAACTCTATAATTAAAATTATAAAACAATCACTGTATATATTTTCAACAATTTTTCTTTATTACATTTTATACACTTTTATTAAATTTAATCGAGGATATTCTTCTTCTATTTTAAAAATTAAAGCAGCTGAAATAATATAGAATATCTTACCTTATTTGATGATTTGATAATGGAAACTAATTAAACTAGTTTAAGTATTCTAACATACTGTAATACTAAACTAAAATGCTATGACTATTTGCAATGCAACATTTGCATTTAGATCAAATATTTATAGTGCACTTCCAGCTGCTTATTACATTTGACATTTCACTCAACGATATCCACAAAGAGAGATAAAGAGAGAGAGAGAGAGAGAGAGAGAGAGGGATAGCCAGAATCGGAAAGAGAAAGAGAAATGAGAGACACAGTGTGGATGAGAAGAGTGAGTATGAGGTCTGAGTTAATAAGTGAAATTTTTGGGTATTTTAATGGGGCTTATTCTCGGCCTGTACAAGCAATATTACCTTGCATTTCTTTATTAGCCTAGGCTTGATATGCTAAACTTAGTTAGCTAAAAGGTCAAATGAAAATATCAGGTTGTCACGGTTATGCCTTTGCCTCTCTTCCTCTTTCTCTGTGGTTCTCTGTGTTCTCTTACGGCTTAATTCTGCAGAGGCTTGCAGTATTTTCCTGGCATTGTACGCTTTCTAATGCTTATGGTTGGCCTAATTTCACACGGAGCAGCTAACAGCTGTTGTGCTCAACCTTTGACCTTCTGGCATTATATCTAAATGCTCCAAATTTTTGCTCTGTCATGATGCGGCACTTTAATAAGTGACCAAGTCGAGTCGAGCCAAGGCAACCAGGCAAAAGAGACCCAACAAACCACTAGAGCCTGCTCTACTTTTGCCACATTCTCTATTCTAGTTTCTCTCCCACTCTCCCTCTCTCTCTCTTCTTTTCTCTTCTCTCTTTCTCTCTCCTACTCTCTATCTCTCTTTCACACTCTTTCCTTCTCTCCGTCTCATTTACTTCCTTTGTTGCTTACTCGTTCACTCTGTGGTAGTGAGAAAGTCGCAGCAGCCGGATGAGAACTTTTGATTAATGTTTGTTAGTTTACCATAGCGGCAAATTCATTTGTTTAAAACAAAATACGGGCAACCATCAAACGGAGTGAAAGAGATACAACTAGATATAGTATAACAGTGAAAGTATATATATTTGTTTACCTATACATATACGCTGCTTCATGATATACTAAAGCCTAATATACGCCTACACAGGGCAACTTCCTTTCATTTATGACTCGAACAAAAGCTGGCTATAAGGTAGATCATGTATTACATATTATATACATATATATATATTTATGATTCTTAATGATGATATTTAAACTTTGGCTTACAAATCATATGAATCTTTCAGCTTACAAAACCTTGTACTTGACATATTGCTCCATGCATTGTATTCGGCGATTCTTTGTGGATTCTAGTCGTAAAAATTTTGGTAATTAAAACTTTCCCTTTCGCAGGGTATTTTATAGTCATGCTTGAAACTTTTTTTATTAGCTTTGCGTTGGTTTTTATTGCCACTTTCATGTATTGTTGTTTTGTTTCTGTTTGTGTTTCGTTGAGTTCACTATTTTATCACCCTTTTCAAATGAATGCCATCTCTTTCACACACACGCTATCTTTATTTTTATTCTGTTTTTGTTTTTGGTCTAGAGTATTTCATACGCTGTTCATTCAGCTTTACATTCAGCTAACGCGCCAAAATATATATGGTATATATATATTTTTTTTTCTTTTTGATATATTGACTTGCAAAATATTTTGGCTTTACACGTGTCTAAGCGCACTAACACACACACAGACACAGAGAGATATGATTTGTTGGTGTGCGTGTTTGTAAGTTTTTTGGGAAATGGTTTCAGTTACGTTCTGTATATTTCTTTTGGCTTTCGCTTTTCTTTTTTTGCTTTTCGCTTTTTTTTCTGTTTATGTTTTATGTGTCTGTGGTGTTCTATGAAAAATCAAACGACCCTTTACTCTCCCACACATACGGACACACGTACAGCTGTGTGAGTGTGTGTGTGTGTGTGATGTATTCAAGCGTGAAGCAAAAGATTAGAATTTCAAGCAATTTTTTTGCGTTTAACATGCCGCCCGAACGACTCTCTCTATCTTCTTCTCTTCACTCTCTTTCTCTGTCTCTCTCTTTTTCTCACACTATCACTCTCTCATAATCTCACACTACCCACACTATCTGTGTCCTGCTCTAACCGTAGCTTGCTCTCTTTTATCGCTTGCTGTTGCTTGTCCAATTTGTAAAACTAAAACAGCTGCCAAAAAGAGCAGCGCCCCAAAGTAGGCAATACAATTTTTTTGAAGGTTATTTTTGGCAAGCGTTTAAAATGTCATTATCAAGGCGTAGTTGGCGAAAGGGGGGCGTGGTTGCTTTAATACGGCAAACAGCCCAAGCTTTAAGGCCTGCTGGCATGGTTTTCCTCCTCCTTGTTGTTGTTTTTGTTGTTGTAGGGAAACGTGCCTGGATAATGGCAATTGGAGCTGGCAATGGCAATACCCAGGCGGGGTTAATGAATGCGGCGGTACACGAGTCACGAGCGTTGAGCCTGCGGGCACTTAACCCATTGTTGACCCCCAGGGGAGTAGGCACTGGGGTAGCCATTAAAAGATTGTGTCTGTGTGTGTGTGTGTGTGTGTGGGTGTGCGTGTTTGAGCAGACCTAAGACAAAGCACAAACATTTTCAAATTACAAAAATATTCGCCAAAGATAACAAAGTGCAAGTAAAATGAAAAAACAAAAAAAAAACTTCTGCGGGTTTTGTTCACTCGCTCACACGCTTCATTCTCCCATTCACCCATCTAGCCTTTACCCCTCTATCCTCCCTTTTATGAGTAATGAATGGCATTAACCCTTCTATTGGGTGGACTAAATTGACAAGCCACACTGGCAGACACCCAAACCGACAGAACTGACAACTAACGGAGCGTTTGAAGCGTTTTCCCTATCCATTTAATTTTGCCATTTCGAACAAAAAAAAAAAATACGAAAAATTGAATTGCATTTGCAAATTTGCCCATACGCAATGCAAACGAATCGAGACGAGCACGCGAAAATGTCAAGTTCACGCTGCGTGCCAAGCGCCATGATGCCAACCACGGAGGTCATCAATGGGTTAAAGGGGGCCGCGAGGCGCCATACGATTCTAACAATTCTGACTGACTAATCAGACGCAACGCCAACGCAACGCAAAGCAATGGAACGCGACGTTGCCGATTCGCTCGTTTGGCATCAATTGCTCTGAATGAATATGTGAATGTGTGTGTGAGTGTGTGTGTTTGTGCGTGTGTTTGTGTGTGTGACTCTGTGTGTGTCTGCATGTAAAACGATATTTCAGCTGTCAGTTTATGCTTCAACTATTTCAAATCAAATCAATGCCAGCAAGGACCTGACACCCTGTATGGGGCATTGGCATTGGGTGGGTGTGTCACGGGGTAGTTTGGGCTTATGTGTGCTGCGGGGGCAATGATTTATGTTAAAAGGTTTACACACGCACACATGTAACTACACCTTTTCGTAAGCATTGCGAACTGAATGCGTAGCGTAATAGTAATAACAACAGAAACAGAGAGAGTCTCAACGAATACGCAATGCCCTGCCTTGAATATGAATAAAAAATGAAATTTTACTAAAATGTTTTACCGCATAAATTTTATGCTTAAATATTGTACTAATTATTTTTCAATGTTTCATAAATTTAAACAAATATTTCCATTAAAGTTTTGGTATATATAAAATATTTTTGAGCCCACTTGATTTTATTAAGCTAAAACATATTTTAGAATATTTTTGAATAAATATTTAATAAATAAACATGACTTGTGCATATTATTGCTAATGCAACGAACAACAAAAAAAAAAAGTGTAGCCGTAAGGATGCAACTTTTCATTGTATTTTCCCCCATTGCCCATGGAGCAGGTCCCTGTGCTTGGCCTGTGTATGTGCAAGTCGTGTGAGTTTTCCCACCATAAATTCACAAAAATGAATCTACATTGCAAATGCAAGCAAGTTCAACTACACGCATATATGCATGTGAGTGAATGTGAGTGTATGTGAGTGTATAGTAGGGTACAAAAAAAAAAAAACAAAGCATAAATGTAGCTCAACGCATTTTGTTGCACACGAAAGGCACATAAGAGCAGAGCGAAGATTCAGAGGGAAAGTCGGGGGAAAAGCGTGTGGAAGCTAGCAACTCGCAACTGAAAACTACGAGCTGAACAACAGAGCAGCATGTAGAATGAGATGGAGGAAGAGTAAGCCAGGCAAACGAAGAGACGAAGAGCAGAGAATAGCGAAACAGAAGCTAACGAAGCGTAAAGTTTGCCAAGCGGTTGTACCATTTGGAATGGTATAATGGAGCGGCCAACTGGGCAAAACCGGGCGCTCACCCTATTCTTCGCTCGGCTCTAACCATTCAGCCACAATTCCGTGTTCAGCCGCCCGACAGTGTTTGCCTTGTGGTATTTTTTATTAAATATTCCTAATAAATTATGCAAAATTCTTGTATTGCATGCAGGAGAGGGATGGAAAAAGTGAGAGACAACCAAAAGCGAAACAGATAATATGCAAAAAAAAAAAAAGAGAGAGAGAAAGAGACGTTCAAATCAAAATGTTTACCCAAGGGCAGAGTGAGCTGCAGTAGGGTATTAAGGGGTAGAGGAATTGGCGCTGTGCGTGTGGGCGTGCCCTAACTATCAATAAGTTTTTTGGCTAAAAAGCCAGCAGCACAATGGGGCGATTGTCGGGGATTTAATGCTATATATATAAAGTCAAAGGATGCGACTGGCCATGGGCCTGAGCCCAGTATCTGATATCCTTTAGATACAATTGTATCTATGTATGAATGTATGTGTGAGTGTATCTGAGCCAGCGTGTATTGCGATAATAAAATAAAATTGAAATATGGTTGGCAATTGACTGAGCGCAATGAGTGGAAATTGTTGAATCGACGGAGTTATGACAGCGTGACGGAAGCTGCACAAGAACCCAGCACACAGATGAAGAGAGAAAAATAGAAAAAGATGAAAGCAACTGTGAATGAAAGAGAACACTTTATTGTGGTATTATAGTCTCTGCAATCGGGTAAAACTTTCTGCACAAAATGTTGTAAACTGTCATATGATGAATGCCAGCAATAAGTAGGCTATGGCCATATATTTTTATGACACGGCAGCAGATGCTCAACCCAAACCCACAAAAAAATATTAAACAGTAGGGATGGAACACCCTAGGTGAGAGCCTCTGTTTAGTTATGTCGGTGCAGCATATTACTTTCGTGGTAGTACATTATCTTCAGAGCTGTACAGTATTTTCGTTAATCAATTTCGATGATCTATGTCGATAATCGGTGTATATGAACGGATCAGCGAAAAAGTGAGTACATAGACAAAAGAGCGACAGCATTTTCGATGGTGTTAAGTATATTCGGTAAACGATATGTAATATCAAAAAATCGATAAATTATTGTGAGAAATGATTATCAATGACCGGTAATATTCCTTTTGCCGTACAAACCGACCATGCACAAGGTTTATTTACCCTTTTGTGTTTTTTAAATACAGGGTCTACAAATATATATCACTTGAAGAAAAGATCGGAATATGAATTGAAACTTAATCGCTAGCATCAAAATCAAACTGGCCTTTAGGTAGCAATCAACATTTATTAAGTAATAAACGATAAAGTGAAGTGTAGAGGCAAAAGGGACATTTAATTGAATATTTTACAAATCAATTAGAAATATTAAAGAGGGGCTATATTTTCTTCAATTTTTGTTTAATAATAGAGCATTGTTTTAGCAAAACGAATAAACAAATACAATTATAACCTTAATTATGAGTTTCTGTTTAACATCGAACCCAAACCAAGTTAGAGCTATGCATAATGAATGAAAGTAAATACACTCAATCAATCAATTGGTTTACCTCTACACCCACTATATCCGCCGCACCCTCTCTCATATTCACTCTCTCTATTTCTACGTCCCTCTCTCGCTTTCTCTAGTTGCTATGAATGAGCATTGAAACGATTGAGTGCATTCAAAAGCGTACAACGAAATCACGACAAGTTCTTTACCTTTTGTGTTTGCCTTTTGTGCACTTCACTGGCTGCTGATGGCAGCAGGTTGGACTTAGCGGGTAGGGAGGGGTTAGCAGAATTTCGTATTTGGGTCTAGGGGGTGGAGAGACATAAGCCGCAATCAAGCTGCAATATTTAAGCAGATTTCGCTCTTTGTTTTTGCTCTCTTTCGCGCTTTTGTTGTGTATATGTGTATTTGGTTTGCGCGTTAAGGCAACTTTTTGGCCAGAAATTTGTTGAACATCGAAATGCGCTTATGAATAAACAAATACATTCATACATACATACGTTTGAATACACACATATATATATATATGTATACAGTTGTAGCGCACGCAAGCACGCGCTCATACACAGATTAATTATGTGAAACAAATCACTCATACGCCGTATTGGACGATAGCTGGCATGGGGTAGCGGGGCCTCTGCCGGTAAACGTGAACGCAAACGTGAAACATGAAACGTGAAGTGACTGTCAGGGATTTTCAACAGAAATTTCGTTTATTTTTAGTCACAACAAAAACAACAACAACAACAGAAACATCAACAACAAGCAAAACAACAGCAAATGTCTTGTTTATTTGAGCTTCTGTGTGCTGACTCCAAGTGGAATGGAACACAACGAAAGAAACAAAAATACAGAAAAAGAAATTAAGTTGCCGCCTGCAGCTTTATCACACCACCACCACCAAATTGACACGCCCCCACGCAACCCATGAACGAACCAAAAAAAAAATATATATATATATACAGAAAATACCCGCAGCAACAACAGCAACACGAAAATGTTTATCTGATTTAAACGCTGGCAACAGTCATTCTCGCTCTCTCCCTCTCACAGTTTGCCCTGAGGGCCAGCACATTTTGCGTGTCTTTTGCTTTAGTTACAGCCGCACCTGCCTCTGACCCCTGCATCCGCCATAAGGACGCTTACGAGTAGGCTGCGTGCTGTTGTAACTTATGCTGCCTGTCGTTGAGTGTGCCCAGCTTAATTTTCACTCTGTGGCAACTTTAATATTAATCATACGACCCGCATGCCCAGCAAATGGTAAACAAACAAGCAAACACACACGCACACACGCACACACACAAAACTTGAATTTGTTGCGGTAGGTTGCACTAACTTATTCTATTGACTCTCTAGCAGCTGTGGGTGGTGGGCGGTGAGCGGTGGTTGTGGCTATGGCAAGAAACTACAGCGCCAAACGCCAAAAGTTCTTAGTTAAATTCGTCGTCGTCGTCGTCGTCGTAGTCGTAGTCGCTGTGGCCCAAAGTTTTCTCAAGTGGCTCATTGTGGTTAGCTGTGAAATGTTGACCCGCAGACAAACACATAGACGGACAGACAGAGATGGTGCGAAGCATTAGACAGAGATAGCTAGTGCTTAACTGGGGCGACACTTGCTTAGTTTTTGACAAGGACAGCGGGCCACGGACAGCAACAACTACTATCATTTCTCATGCTCTTTGCGGTCTTTAGCGCTGCAGCAAACTTGGCTATGGCCAAAAATAACCAAAAATTTTGTTGCCACTGCAACTAACAACAGCAACAACACGAAGGAGTGTGCAAAGAAGATGGGAAAATCGTTGGCATGCGAAAACTTTTCGGATGCGGCAAAGAAAACGCAAATGATTAAGTGCGTCGTGGCATAATTCAACAAGACAACATTGCAGAGTTGTCCAGGGGGCAACCAGAGATGTTGTCGTTTCAGGGTACAACATGGGGCGGTTGGGGGAAGGCAGTAACAGTAGTTGAGCGTGCAATTGAAATGACATTTTGCCAACTTAAAAGATGTCGAGAGTTAATCACTTGTGACAGTTTTCACAGTAAGAGAAGCAAATGAGACAGCGCGCAATTCTGCTAATGGAGGCCCTGACTTAAGGTACAGCAAATATTTCGATAGAGCAAACTTAAAATAATACATTAATATAGAAAAATATATGATTATTGTTTGATAGTAATTCTAAGGATTTTTTAAATATTTTCCATAGAAACAAAATTTTAAGGTATTGAAATCATTCTTAAAATCCGATTTGATTCTACTTCAATCATTGTTATGGTTGAACGGATTTATATAGATTACTGAGGAATTTTCCTAGATTTATTATTCATGGAATTAAAGATGCTCTATATCCGTTTGTTGCAATCCCTAGCAACGCTGTAACTGTGCATATTCTGTGCAGTTGTAACTGATTCACAGTCATTGCAGGGCCTCAAAATGCCTGGAGCATTTGGAGTTTTCAGTTCTCAGTTCTCAGTTGCCAACTCTCAGATCTCAACTCTCAGTTTAGCTCCCATAGCGCTTGTTAGTGTAGTAGTTTGCTGGTTTTTGGTTTTTGGCTTGGTTTCATTTTTGAGTTTTTTATTTTATATTTGTTTATTTTTCCTATTTTTTTTTTTTTTTTTTTTTTTGGGTTGTTCTTGTCTGATGCTGCTCGGTTTCATGGTTGCCATGTTTTCTTGCGGATTTTAGCATGGCGCAAAGTCTACGGCCATTTGTTAGTGACTACAACAAATGCAACAAAACGCAGAGAACAGAGAACAACAAGCACAACACAAGAAAACAACACGAACTTTTGCTGTTTAGCATTTCAACGCACACCCAAAAGCACAGAACGTACAGAACTTGTTGTGTCTCTCTGTCTTTCCGACAGTCTCTTAGTCTGGTTGTATGTTATTGTTGCTGTAGTCTGAGCACAACAGCAATTAATATGTATCTCTTACTTGGCACGCTTTATCGCTACACCACACACTCGCACACATCAGACACCCACACCACCATCCACAAATAATAGAAAACACAAGCACAGCGTACATTTTCTGTGTACAAGAAATGTTGAATTTCATTTTATTTTTTTTTAAATGTTCTTTGCTTTTGGGTAGAGCATTTTACACGTTGCCATTTTATTTGGTGCTCGTGCATTTTGCACAGTTACACATTATGAACATGCCTCCCTGCATGCCAGCAAGGGCTGCAGCGAGAGATTTATGACAGTTATAGAAGGGAGGGACTACAGTGCGTATGCTTGATATGCTCTAACAGGCATAACGCATACGCCTTTTAAACTTGAAAGTGGCTTGAGACTTGTCTAAAGAAATGGGAGCAAAGACAGAGATGAAAATACAGCCAGAGAGTGCGAGAGAGAGGGAGACAGAATGAGAGTAAGTGCTGGCTGTAAAATTTAATTAAAATGCACATTTGTCCTTGACAGCGTTTTATATTTTTGCTTACTTAATTGGAAGGCAAGCAGAATGTCGTCATGGCCGAAGCCAAATGAATGTAGCCAGCATGACACACATAAAGCCACATACATACACACACTCACACACACGCACGTGGATAAACTTACACTGAGGTACATTAGTTGAGGTATGCAAAATGACGCACGCGACAAAGACTTAGTATGCCCCAAAAAATATGGAGTGTCCAAAAGCGGTGCTGCTCATCTCATGCCTTGTTGCTGAAGGCACTAGCTGCATGTGAATTTGTTTAAATTAAGGAAACTTTGAACTAAAATAAGAAATACAGAAATGAGAAAGAGAGAGATCAGAAGAGAGAGTGGGTGTTAGCTAAAGTGTTAACTGCTTATAAGTACAAATGGAAATTCAACTTGATTATGATGCAAAATGAAAGGAGAGGCATCTCACCATCAATTCCCCACTCAAAATAGTACGACATTAAGGCAATAAATTCCTGCCAAGCGCTAATTGAATTGTACACCTAGAGTAGGGTGAATGTTTAAACAGTTTACACCCACTTTACACCATCCTCGGGCCGTTTAACACTGCGTGCAGACTGTTTTCAACGCTTGTCGAAAGTTTTGGGCTGTTGTGAATCGAGTTACGCCCTGTAATTAGTTGTGATTGGATAAGTCGATTAGCTATAGAATTCCTTAAAATTATTGTACGAGAATTTGCTAAACTTGTACCAAATTGTCTGAATTAACGCTTAGTTCATTAATTAACTTAGAATTTTTGAATAAAAGACAACCATCAACACTTGTAAAAAGGCCTGACTATTGTTAAAGCTGAAGTTTTAATTTATTTCAATTTCTGTTATGCTTAAAATTTCGCAAATATTTTCATTAGATTTCGGAGAATATATTGACAAACAGAGATGCACTATAAATGAAATAGTTTATGGCTATTCGGTTATGTAAATTTAGTTATAAGCCTTAGTCATGGCTAAGCTGCTGCTGTGTCATTGCATATTAAGCTCAATAAATGATGTCTTAAAATATATCTAGAGCTCAAGCTGTCAATCATAAAGTGGAGATTTAATGTCATGTGAGCTTGACAGCAAGTTTTCATTTAATTTCCCATTATTCAATCTAGTTTTGTTTTCATTCCTGGCCAGAGTAAGCAAACCAGGAAATCCAAGAGCTCCTCCATAGACATTTGTGTCGTATTATGCATAACTAACTAGAGAGGAAGAAGTATATGATGATGTTTGCGTGTGCGTGTTTGTGTGTATGTGTGCGTGTGACAACTAATATCCATTTGGATATTCTAAGTCCCCTCTTCTACTTCTCTGTCTCTTTCTGTGTTGGCCCAAAACAAAACGCATTAATGCGGAAACGCATTTTGTCTACTTGTATTTGCATATGAGTTTGAGCTTGAGTCTTGCACGTTTCCATATTTATCTAAAGATACAGCAAGACACTGTGTACGTGTGAGCGAGAGAGGGATGCACGGGGTGGTTTTGAATGGATAGTAACATATAAGGGGTTAAAACTAGTGTAGCTTGTTGTGCTTTTTATGATACGAGAAATTTGTGCTAAAGGACTTTTGCTTACAAACGAGCGAACAGGCAAAAAGTGCGGAAGAATTGTATTGTTTTTCTCACTGAGGCAGGCTGAGGCCAGGCATAAGCCAGCCAGGACACAGACTGACATAGAGCGAGAAAGAGACCGAGACTGAGAGAGAGAGAGAGAGAGAAAAAAAAAGAAAGATAGACAGGCATACGTGTGCAAGAATATGCATATGCACTCTCTACTTGCATAGCATTTGTTTTGCCTGATTCAAGCTCTACCCATTCTAGAGATGCTGCTGCTGCTGCTGCTGCTGCAGATGATGAGCCTGAGATTATATGCACTCACAAGCTGTGCATTGTTTGTGTATGCTGCCTTGTCTTTTGTCCCTGTTCAACTTTAACTCGTCCTTGTCGCTCTTCCTTAGCCACGATGTGTCCTGTCACCCAGTCAGCCTGATCCTCGGCCCGAACTCTTTGTGCGGTGCCAACAGGACATGCATAAGTGGCCCGTCTCTACGTCCTGACTCAACTGAGTTCAACTCAACTCGACTCAACTTTTGCTGGATTTTTATTTATATTTACTCTTGATTGTTGCAGACGCTTGTCTACTCGCTGTATCTTCTTATAGTTGCTTCTGTTGTTCTCACAGTTGTTGCTGCAACAGACAAGTGAAAACAGGCAACAACAGAGTGTAGAGGAGAGCAAGGAAAATTAAGGAAAACAACAACAGAAAATTTATCCCAAATGGCTGCACTTTTTTCTGTTTTTGCTCTCAAAACAATTAAATGCAACAAAGTTAACGCTCCACAACTCACACTGCCACACTCGCTCTCCCTCTCTCTGTATCTCTCTCTCTCTCTGTCTCTCACACTATCTGTGTCTCTTTCACATAGCCAAATTTACTTGGCCTTTAACGTTTTTGCTTCTTTTCATTTTGCACATTTTTAATGCAGTTTTTATTTGTCTTTTTCGACGTTGACGTCAGTCGCTGTAAAATTAACTGTCACCTAGAGAATTGGCATGGAAATGGCAGAGAGCAGTATGTGAAGCTGGGTTCAAGTATGGCAGTGGGAGTGGGAGTGGGTGTGGGAGCGGGCAGAAGAGTGGACATGAAACATGGAGCGAGCGCTGTCAGTGCCTGAATGATATTTTAATGGGCTTTCCATCTGCCTACAAGCCATGTGTGAGTGCTTAAATAAGGGAAACTGGATCGAAAAAATGACAGAGACAGTATAAGAGGAAGAGAAATGGCAAAAAAAAAGAGTGAGTACGTTTTTTTTGGTCCGACTAAAAATGTCATCAGGCATATTAAATTCTATATATGCAAAATGTCAAAGTTTAACTAAAATCCAATGAAAGCCCTCGACAATTTTTACAAATTGTTGCAGTCAAAAGGAAAAGTGTTGCCAATGGAATTGAAGTGAGAACAGTATAGGAAAAGTGAGACAATATTGTAGAAAAAATTGTCTAGCTCATCTAGGAAAAGAATTATATTGAAAAAATACCAAATGAAATATAATTGGGGCAATGCATCAATTGCAAAAACAGTTGATGTATAAAAGAAGCAAAAGCATATGCAGAAATAATATTGAATGTGAAAAGAGAACAGCAAAACCAGGAGAGTAAAATTGAATTTAATTAATAAATATTAAATATACAGATCTAAAATATAGTCCATACATGAGAGAGTTAAATCTCTAGCTGTGATTAAAGCAAAAGCACGAAATAAATTGGAAATCTTTTGCAGCAAAATATAATCAATAAACAAATTGAATATTTCCAATCAATATTTAGTATCTGCACATAAATTAATCACATCACACAAATCATGTTGGCCAACAAACCAAATGGGTTTAATTTGACCGTCTGCTGACTGCCGTTGGCATTTTCTTGGCTTTGGCTTTTATTTGGTGCTGGCAACGCAGAAGCGCAGACCACAAATACCATTTTCTGTCTATTTTAGTGTAATTTTCCGCCTAAACGGTTGCCAAAAACAGAGCCAGCCGAAGTCGATGCTGCTTCGACTTCCAAATAAAAACCCCATTGAGACTTCCGACAGCAGCTGGTGATGCCTGTGGTGCGGATGCTGCTGCTGTTGCCACTGTTGCTGCTGTTGCTGCTGCGTGTGGCAGCCACCAAAAATGGCAACTTAAAATGAAAATTATTGGTTTTGCCTCTGTGCGGGAAGCGAGTTATAAAAATAGCAACTGCCAGCTAACAAAATCCTAAAAAAAAGTCCCGAAAAAAGGAATAGAGACCCCGCAAATTGAGTTGAACGATTTTTTGGGATTTTTCGTTTTGAAATATTCGTAGAACACGCGAAGGGTGCGTGGAAACAGGGTGCAGACTGTGAGAGTGGGTCCTAATTTTGATGGGGCTGGTGTTTTGAGCGCACGCCTCATAGTTTTCTGTGTGTCGATTCCATCGTACGTTATACTTTGACTACCATCGATTTCAATTGTGTCATGGCGATTGTCTCCAGTGGATATGCCCCAACTTGCGCTACATTCTCGTGGCAACTTCAAAGTGCACAATGAAATTGACACCCGCAGCGCCGCCAACGCTCCAAAATTGAAACTATGGGCGGCAATATAAATGTGTAGCGTAATGGAAGCTGCATGGGCAAACACCCGCCCAACCGAGTACAGCTCAGAGCCCATTCAAGCCCCCCAATCCACCCAATTCACCCAAACCTTCATCGTTCTGAACGTCACACATTTGGGTTGCGGCAAAGTGAGCAGTGGCAAGCAGAAGGAATGGCGGCCCCAATGTGGCAATAAAAACCATTTTAATGAGATTCAAGCTTTAAATTTCGCGCTTTATTTACGTGAGTGTCGACAGGCGAGTGGGCGTGGCTAAAAGCCAAAAACTCGCGCCACGGCGTCATAGTAAAAAAACAAACGAAAAATAAAAATGCTAAAAGAAAATATATAAAGGAGTTAACTTCATTATGTAACTCTGGGGAAATTTTAATTAAAAGCGTGCGAAAGATTTAATTGATTATACCCCATAGTCAAAAGCGCAGCATAGGGTAGTTTGTCTAAAAAAAAAAAATAAATAAATAAATAAAAAAAATCACTGAAATATATTCTTTAGTCTTTTGATTTTTTTGTTTTTCAAGTAGCGGCTAAAACTTTGGTTTGCAACTGGTAAGAGGTATCCCGTAGTGCATCATTGCCGATAACTTCTTAATTTTGTTGTGCATGGTACGTGTTGCAGCTGACCAGCTGCTATCAACGCATTGACGGTTGCTTAGCCACAGCGACGACTTGGCAAATATTTTAACAAGTTTGTTAAAACATTTTATGAAAATTGCGGCCACATTTTGTTGGCATAACTAGCCGAGGGGCGGACATTGAGAAGGGGCTAAGGGCAGGGGCAGGGGCAATAGATTGAAGTCAGTGTAAGGTTGCTAAAATAAAAGTTTACACAGTTAATAATAAAACCATTTACTATGCAAATATTGCCTCAGTACAGTGGTTCTAGTACTGCGGCTTGAGCTCTTCTAGTTGTTGTAGTGGTTATATTTGTTGTAGTGGTGCGGTGGCTTGGGGTGTGGTCATTCAGCGTATTTGTAACCCAACTCAACTCAAGTCATTTTTCACTCTTAGCATATATGAGCAATGCGAATTTGAGAGCGTGTAGCGTGGACAGATGGACACAGCTGAAGCTAAACGAAATCTGAGGGCTGGAGGAGAATTCTCCCTAGCTAACCTTAGCTTAGATCAGCTCAGGCCAACTCAACTCCACTCAAGCTAAAGCCAAAGCGAAGTTGAGTGCATGCAAATGTGTTTGCAATGGGTTAAATATGCTCCACAGTTTGGCTACACATCCGCAGTTGCTGCTCCCCCTTTTGGCCAGAAACATATGCATATGCATGGTCTGAGTCTCTGTGTGTGTGTGTGTGTGTGTGTGCTGTTCCTTCTGCTAGCTTTTTGTTTGCGCTGACTTTGAGTGAATGAAGTGTGCTGAGCAGAGCAGCAGGAGGTCGGCTATAGGATGGCAGGGCGGAGCGCCATGAAAAATTAAAAAGGGATTTTGGTGCGGCAGCTGCTGAAAAGCGTTTGAATAGTAACTTGAACAACTTTTTTTCGGGGCGCTACAGACGCCTGTCAGCGTTTTGCGAAAGTGCCTTTACACACACATACATGCACAAACACACACACACACACACACACACACACTGAAACACACATGGAGAGCGAAGTGAAAGATGATATAAGCTAGCATGTTGGACATGTGCTGCCAATTCGAGAGGTTCGCCAAACCAAGAAGTGGCCCCAACAGCCGCTCAAGTGCGCTTAGCCATGGGTTTGGTAAGACGGAGAAAAAGTGAACGCATGAGTGTGAGTGTGAGTGTATTTGAGAGAGAAAGAGCAGGAAGAAGAGGATGTTAGTGTTTAAGGGCAAAGTTCTCTTAATTATGTGGCCTCGGCAATTGTAGCTGAGCTCAGGTTGGGGCAAGAGGCAAACCCCATTTAAATCAGAAGGTTAAAAGGATAATCATAATGAAGATATGTTCTAAAAAGTTTTTGGCAATTCCGCTTAGCAAGTAATCAAGTAGTCAAAATGGGGGAATTATGATAATGATACCAAAATTACAAATAGTAAAAGTTCTATGGGATTTTCAAATGAATTAGAATTGCAGGTATTTTTAAGGGTATGCTAAAGGTATAAATTAATTATGCCTATAAATATATTAATTATTATGTAAGGTTTTTGTTTACTCAATTTTGTTGGGTTATGCCGGAATCAGCGCTATATTATGAAAATTTTTTATATAGTTACACAGGAAATTTAATAGAGCTTATCTAACTTTTTCAAAAAAAAAAGTTGACTTAGTTGAAAAAAAAAGATGAACAGTCCAAAGCTTATTTAGCCCTTTTTCCCCATTCAACATTTGTTATTTATTGTTTAAACTGCAAACAGAAGCAGTAACAGAAACAGAACGAAAATAACAAACAATTGTTAAACTTTGCAAAGTGAAACTTTTCTCCAAAAAAAAAAAAGAACAATATAAAATTGCAATTGTTTTGTGTGAGAAGGGTAGCAAGGTCGAACAAATTTGAAGCCCAATAAACGACAAGCTGCAAGTGCAACTGTAACTGCAACAAATGTGACAAAGGCAACAAAATGCAGAGAAGTGGAGGTAAAAGCTCAAAAAGATACTGGTTGGGTTTTGAGGGGTATAAAGAAAATGGCAGGAGGTAAGCTTACCTGGGGCAATAATGAAAATGCGTTGTAAAATGTAGTTGGCAACTCGTAAAAGTGTTGCCAATCGTTTCAATTGCTGCTGTGGCTTCCCTCTCTCTCTCTATCTCTCACTCTCTCTGAGCTGGTTTATGATTATGGCTGCCACTTAATGGTTTACTCGGGGTTGTTATTGTAGTGAATATATCTGCAACTGTTGATGTTGTTATTGTTGTCACTATTGTTGTTGGTTTTGTGGTTGTTGTTGCTATTGTTGTTGTTTTTATTACTATTTTGGGGCGAACATTTGAATGTTTATTGTTTTAGTCACTTTGTTAACGAATGAATTTAAATTTTGTATATTTTTATGATTGCGTTTGAATCTTTAATTCGTTTAAATACACTGAGCACACTCACATGAACTTTTATTGGTTTTAATATTATTTTTATTTATATATTTGTTTAATAAATTTCTACCCTTTGACTGCATAAATTGTTTATAGGCTTTATCAAGTTTTTATTATTGGTTACGTTGTTGTTTAACTGCAAATGTCAGCGTCAAAAACAGAGGAAACAATAAAAATTTAATACGCATTTTTTCAGCTCGTTGCATCAATTCTTATGGTTACATTTTGTTTTTATTTATTTTTTTTTTCGTTGCTTGCCCCACTGTGCCCCCATCTTACAAGAGTGTCATATATGGTTATGGCAACGCATATGTCAAAAGATTTATGACCATACCAAAATGGTAGAACCAGTCGGTATCCCAGCGCCCGCCCACTGCGAGTCCTGCCCCAGGTTCCCTCCTACAAGCCACCAGGCGCCGCCTGCCACCATTCGTTGCCACTCAAAATGGGTAATGAATTATGCAATGAAATTTGTTTCATTTTTCCCAGAACACACACACTCACACATACGCACACACACACACACACAAACATACGCACACACACATACACACATACGATTGGGGCAATTGAAACTTTGAAAGATTGCAAAAGCAGGGTTCAGGATTGCTGTTGCCGATGTTGTTGTTGCAATAAATTCAAGAAAAATGATTGTTTAATTTATGAAAAGTATTTGTTGGCTGCCAGGCGGATTAAGTCTGTTCCAAACTCCCTACTCTTTCCCATAGGGCAAAATTCGCACTTGAGCACACGCAAATAAAATGAAATTCTATGTAAGCCACATGAAAATGTGCTGAATTATGACAAGGGAAATGGGTGCAACTCATTTCGTTGGCTGCCTTTAGCATCTTTTCATTTTTTTTCTGTTCGTTTCGTTTTTTTCTCCTTCATTTTTTGTGTTCTTTATCTCATTTTGTGTTCCACTCTCCACCGTGCACTCATTTGTGCCTCGAGGTCGACAGTCAACGTGCCACCGCCACCACGTTGCAGCAAGTTGGCAGCCCTAACGGGGTGGCCAAGGTGGTTTGGGGGCAGGGCGACTGAGATGACTTCCTGTACGGGCGACTATCATGAGGGCCAAATGTTCAGGCGCTTGAAGGATTTCCCTTTGGCTGAGGACACTCTACCTCTCTCACTCTTCCACTCTCTCAGTCACCGTCTCCTTCACGCTAAGTCTGTTGCTCCTTGACGCTGCGGCTTTGTTGTGCAACCTACAAACCCCTGTGTCACCCTGTAGCGCCTTCTAGTTCCTCTTTTTACTTATTAGTCTGCGTTTTGCAAATATTTGCATACGAGGCACGTCTCAGTCATTTTTCTTCAAGTTATTCTTTTATTTTTGTTTCTTTACGTTTTCCTTCATTTTATTATTATTACTCTTGTTGTTGCTGCTCTGTTACTTTAGCTGCTACTGCTGCTTCAGTTCTCTTCTGGATCTCTTTTTTTTTTTTGTTTTGGGGACGCGTCCTTCAAAGTGCAAATGCGAGATTTCTTAGCACCACATTAAAAAGACAACAGCAAATAGCAAAATGTACATAAAACAGCCCGAAAACGACTACAAAGCCTGGCACACAAAGCGAATATTTTGAAAAATGTTTTAAATTATGAAAAATCGTTAAATGTTTGTCAAAATACCCTCAACTTTATGGGTCTTCAAGGTTAAATATGGGTGTGTACAAGACAAAGCGATGGCAGCTGCAAGTGAGCTGAAGTTTGAGCAAAGTGAAGCTGAGCTTGAATATCATATATCATTATTTAAATATCAAATATCTAATGTAATATATCAAGATATTTAAATACAAAAATGTATATAAATATAAGAAATATGTAGAGTAAATTCTGGTATATATTATAAAAACAGTTTAGCATATCTACAATAAATTTATACAAAATTAAGTTATTCCGCTAAATTCATTATGAAAACTCTTTGAATTGAATAAATTCAAAATATTTGCATAGGAAATATTTATAATATATTTCAAATATTTCAATTTCATTTCGTTTTAATTTATATATGGCATATATATGTATGTATGTATATCATGCCGCCTACAAGCCTAGGCCAAAAAACATTTTATAGTTTCATGCAGTCATGTTGAAATTTAATTAATTTCATTTAGCAAATTTCCAGCTCATTTCAGTTTAATCAATTTGGGTTTTTCTTTATTTTGTTGTTTCTGTTTTATGTGGCAACCCAAAAGCAAAAATCATTTCAATCGATGATCTTCTTTATAAAGCCAATTTGTATACCCCAGACCTTTTTTGCATGCTTCCCTTTTTCTCATCTTTTTTTTTACCCAGTGCCTACCCCATCAATTTGTAATTTGTAAATTAAATTGAGGGATTTTTTCACCAGCCTACCCCCACGCCTAACTCCCCACCCCTACCCCTGCTCATTTGGCTGCCCCCATTTTTTTGTTGTGGTTGCCCATTTTTGTTCTCGCCGAAGAAGAGAGAAAAAAAATGCAAATTTATCAAATTGATTTAAGGCCTTTGCATGTTGATGGCGTTCAATTTAAATGCCAAAAAATTAATTACACATACCACACACACACACACACACACTCACACACACACGCAAAGCAGAGTTGTAGGTGGAGGTAAAGGCAGATGACAACATAATATAGAGACATTTTTATGAATTAATTTTATAGTATTTTTTTAAATATAGTTTACACACTCACAAACACAGCTCATCATTTTATTGCTGCTGTTGATTTTTTGGTCGAAAATTTTTGGTTAATTAATTGAACACTTTTTCTGTGGCCACTTCCAGAGATGTTAACACACGCAGAGGCCACTCACACACACAAACACAGACACACACACACTCAGACACTTAGACGCAGTGAATGAGAATTTGTTGTGTTGACTGTTGGCACTTACTGCCAATTGTTGTTTGGCCAAAAATTCTGGCTAAAACTGGCTAAATGCGCCGCAACAAGCAGTGCCTCAAAACGAACATGTCCACGTTTCCGAGTTAACTGATTCTAGCTCCGTTGCTGGCCAACATACGAGCCACATGCCGCACGACTCATGGCCAAAACCGAAGCCTCAAATCTTATCACACGGCCAACACGAACGAATCGTGTTGAGTTTGGGCTTCGTGTGGCAAGTGAGAGCCAGAGCCGACTCTGAGAACGAGAGCATCACGAGTCACGTTGCCGGCATTTGTTGGTGAGTGGTGAGTTTCCTCTGGGTAGGCGTTGGTGTAAGCTTAATGTTGTTGAACTTTCTACATTTCATATTGCATGAGACTAGTACGAAGCATGCTCTTATCAGTTGAGGTTGTTCTAACTAACTACTACTAGTGTTAGCCAAATACAACACACGTCTAGCCTGAGCAGACGGTACATTTGTCTGTACAACCATGTGAGGGCTACAGAAGCACCACGACAAATCCTGCCCCTGCTACTGATTCGGCTTAAAGCGTAACTTGAGCATTGGATTAACAAGCGCAGCAACTTAATCCCTAATTATACACACACAATTAGAGTGAGAGCCCAAATGTGAAACACGTCACTGTCTAGTTAGACAAGCTACAAGTTTAAAGATTGCTTTAATAAACACGCGCTGATTGATATTAAAGTCTCCAGAAGTTTATACTTTTTAATCTGTGGCATTTGACAGAAATTCTACAAGAGCTTTATCGTCTTAATATACTCAAGTTTTTTATAAAAAATCTTTCATATAATCTATAGTAAAATTTTTATAAAATTAATCTATTTATATAACTATAACAAGCTGCTTCTTTTTTTTTAAGATTCTTATTTATTGAATAAACTACACTTAAGCTATAAACATGCTTTATTACACATTGTTGATTAATAATATAGTCGCTACAAATTTATTTCTCTATCATTCCGTACTTCAAATAAATTATGCGCAGATTTTAATTTTTATTTTTTTATCAAGAGTCTCATAAAAAATTATCAATAAAATATATAATAAATCGTATACACATTTAATCTGTTTATGGAGATTTGACAAGCTGCTTTTATGTGCTTTTATCAATGCTTTTGAACGTATTGATTGCACATGAATACAGTACACTTGTGTTTAAGTTATAAACACTCTATTACTTTTTATTCAGAAGATTGATTCGGATGTCCAGTTTAGTGATTCAAATTTCGAATAACAACCGTAGTAGGCATAGATTTCTAACGCTAGGTATCGCTTGCAGTTAAGTCGAAAGCTGTTCAGTGTCAGTTTTGCAAGCGAGATTGAAAACTTAGCACTTTGATGTGCGTTTCTAATTGATTGACTGCTTGACCAACTGTCCAACTAGCCCACTGCCTGACCATGGCCAACAACCAGGCTGCTGTGTGGCACAACATGTCCATGTCCTGTTTGTCAACCACAATGGTGACTTCCGTTTAGCTCTCTGCTGTGGCGCATTGTTGTTATCATTGTTGTTGGGTGGTGCAT
This sequence comes from Sphaerogastrella javana, assembly GCA_037040025.1. NCBI lineage: Eukaryota > Metazoa > Arthropoda > Insecta > Diptera > Drosophilidae > Sphaerogastrella > Sphaerogastrella javana. Next base: position 2,153 of record JBANCZ010000691.1, on the reverse strand, counting down.
TCTGCATACCAGCGCCCACTTTAGACACTTCTCTCAGTTACACCCTCTGATCTGTCTCCCATCCTCTTACTGTCTTTTCCCTACTCTCTTTCTGCTCTGTTGTCACTTTCGAACATTCATTTTGACTTTCATGCGCTTGTCAACTGGCGGCTAAGAGTGTTTTGTTTCTCGACCACTTTGTTGTCCTTCCTGCCGCCTTTCTCTAGTGCATCCCTCCTTTTCGATGAGATGCCGTTGTTTGCTGTTGTTGCCTGTCGCTTATGGTTGTTCTCCTTGTTTCTGTTGTTGTTATTGTTGGCATTGTCATCACTGTGGCGAAGAAAGTCGATGCAGTTTGAATGGTCGTATCGGGGGCAGAGTATCAATGCTTTTTGGCTTCCCTTAGCCGCTAAACAGGCCAAACTAATTACCTCGCATAATAAATCAGAGCTGTCATAGTTGACCATTAGTTTGACAACGTTCCTCCTCCCTCTCTCCGCCTCTCAGCTGCTATTGGTAGTATTTATGCAAATTGCCAGCTTTACTTGAAGAAAGTTCTCCCACAGAGAGAGAAAAAGAGAGAGTGAGAGTTCAATGCATGCCTTGGAGTTAGCCTTTTGCATTATTAATTGCAATTTGTTAGCATTTTCCAAGAATTTTACCATAGCTTTAACCTAATAAGGAATCCCATACCCAACAATTTATTATCGACTGTATAGACCATGTGCGACATGGTATAAGTTGCACTGGGTTGAAACTGATTGTCCCCCTTTGGCTGCAGTTTATTTATGCAGAATTAATTGATTTCTATTGAAAAGTGAGCACAAAATGTAACTAGCACTCATTTAAAAGGGGTCGCAATAACAGACAGAGATGGAAACATAGAGAGCGATAAAGAAAGATAGGGAGAGAGTAAGAGAGTAATTTATAAGGCAGCTCTTCAATAAAAGGGAAAATTTATAGCGTGACTTACATGATGATTGAGCCAAATTGCAACAAATTGTCAGGCAATTAGTCTACAGAGCACTCAAATAGCATGACTACGTAGTAACAGTGATTTACGGCAACTATCGAATCGAAAACTATCGCAGCGCAATCAAAGCATAATTTATTATATATGTAAGTTCAACATGAATAATAATTTTAAATGTGGCTCGGCGTGCTCAATACAGGAAAAATGATTGATTGCTGTAAAGTAGAATAACACAATTATAAAGTTATCGCAAATGATAACTATGTTATCGATAACTAACCGCATCTGCCTGAACAGGTTCACTTTTCGGCGCGCCTCGGGCACCACCAATATGTGATCATCGAGAAATTTAAAATCGAGGCCAGTTTTTGCATCGAAATCGTTTTTAGGGAAACGATTGAACATAAAGTCTGGAGTTCCAGTCTTCGGTTCGAGGGGCTTGAGACGTGATGGAAACGGTTGGGTGTACTCACGCATATAACTCGATTTCAGCGGTTGTACTAACTCCTCCTCCACGATAGCCGGGGGTCCATACCGAGGACTGGTTTAGACATTAGCGAGACGTTCTATATAATATCAATTGAATAACTTACTCGGCCATATTAAAGGACTGAAAGTTGACCAATTTATGCACATTGGTGCAGATCATTCGCTGCTGCTTAGCACCTTGCTCCTGCATAATCTGTGTTGTGGTTCTCATATCAGAATTATCATGCTCGGGCTGCCATAGTTGAGTTTTACGCCTATACGCCATAATGATGAAGTATTATTAATGTGGAAATTATATAATATTGTACGAATTTAAAGAAATGTTACAACACAATTGTATTTTATTTCAAAATGTTCTTTATTTAGAAATTCAAACACATTTATATTGAAGTATAATAATATTTGACAGTTCTGAAAAAGCTAAGAAGGTTTATAGAAATTAAGAAATGATTGTATTATAAAAAGAATTTTAAGTAATTTTAAAACACAATATTATATTGTCTTAAAAATGATGTTTACCTTTAAATTTAGTATGTATTTTTAATATTGCAATATAATACATTTTGACAGTTCCTGGAAAGAATAAAGTAATTTAGGAAGGTGAAAAAATTATCGGTTCATTCTTAATCATTATGAAAAAATATCCAACAGTAGGGACTGGCCCGACAGTAGGGACCCTGTGTTTAGTATTTTTCGAACATAATAGTATTTT
>JBANCZ010000690.1:0-30694 GCA_037040025.1 Sphaerogastrella javana | reverse complement strand
CATATGTGTGTGTGTGTGTGTGTGTGTGTGTGTGTGTGTGTGTGCGTGTGTGTGTGTGTGTGTGTGTGTGTTTGACGTAAATTTCCATAGTTAGTAGTGCAAATTGTTGAGCAAATTTGTCAAAAAAATCAAACTTTCAAATTGCGAAACGAGCCAAAAACAAAACATCAGAAAGAGAGATAGATAAGAGAAAGAGAGAGAGAGAGAGAGAGAGACAAGGAGAGAGAGGGAGAGAATGAAAGAGAGAGAGAGAGAGAGAGAGAGAAAGAGAGTGAGGATATGTGGAATGCTGGCTGGGAAAAATGATTGTTTTCATTGCAAGTGGAAATGTATTTTCTGGCAAATAGTAAAACGCTGAAATGCCAAAAGACAACTGCGTATGCGGCAGGGTTGCATACCATATACCAGGGCCTGTTTGTCTATGGTATTGTGTGTGTGTATGTGTGTGTGTGGGTGTGTGAGTGTGGCAAAAGTTTGTTGCTTGTTTTGTGGCGCTACGTTAAATTAATGCATGCAAAATTCAACAGAAACAGATGAAACTCCCCCAATGCTCGCTGTTGGTAGCTAGAGGGTGGTTGGGGCAACGAGAGCGGGTCAGTTGAGTAGCATGGGGTCAGGTCAGCGAGGTGAGGCGAATCAGGGTGTGATACTATGCATATATTTTGTAAATTGGCCCGCATTTTGTTTAGCGTCAAATGCAATTTCAAATGCGACGCACACAAAAGGCAGAGGCAAGTGGGCGCACATCAGCGAGTGGCAAGCGACGAGTGGCGAGCGACGAGTGGCGAGTGGTGAGCGCCGATTGGCGAGTTGCGAGCGATTAGTGGCGAGTGGTGAGCGACGATTGGGGAGTAGCGAGCGACGAGTGGCGATTGGCGAGTGGCGAGCTACGAGTTGTGAGTGGCGAATAGCTAGTACGAAGAGTGGTGCAGTATGTGTATGGAAATTGAAATTAATTAGAACACTGAGTAAACCACACATTACATAAAACACAATAAACGACGCTACCTAAACAGGCAGCCCTACAGCCGTATATTCCCTTATTTTTTCTCATTTCCCCTCATTTTCCCTGGCTTTCCCTAATTCTCACATTGGCAATGGGAAATTCGTGCTGGAAAATTAATGAGTAAAACTAGCTGTTATACAATTTGTTACACGGAAAATATTTGTCAAGGGGATGTCTTTGCTATCGATAGTTTATATAAATCGATATTATTTCGAAACTTCATTCTTTCCCTTCTCTAGTTTCAATAAAATAAAAAAAAAATAAAAATTGTTGGGTTCACTTTAGTACATTTCATTGTTTCATTGTTGCTCATTTTCTAAATGTAGCATTCGAGGCACATGCTATCGATAGACGATATCTGCACTATCGATATCGTTGCATTATGTTTTAATTTGAACAATTTTCCCCTTCAAAACGGTCAAGTGAACATTATTGCTGTAACTTAATTTTTATTATAGTTTCCAGCATCAAGGACAGCAAATATCGTTAAAAAGTGTAAGTGTCATCTGGGCATGTTAAGATATGCTAAGATCTCTTTCTTAACAGATGATTATCGATAGTTTCAATTTGATTAATTGACACTTGTTCCATTAAGAAACTGTTTGAGATTGATCAAAAGAAAATATTTGCTTAATTGGAGTCAATTTAATTGCGTTAAGTGGAGCATTCGGCATTCTGTTATCGGAATTGTTTGTCAAAGCTATCGATTGACTATTTTAATACGTTGATGGCTTATTGGTCATTACACACGCACACACACATACAATCATACAGAGGTCATCAATTGAATGACATTAATAAGCTAATGGATTTTACAGCGAACACACCAGGGATACGCAATTAATTAATCATAATTCCTTTTTTTGTTTACTATCTATATGGATGTACGTTAATATTTTAAAAGAATGGCGTATACCCTGTAAAAATATTGGCATTTTGGCCGATTATGTGTTGTAATTTATGGTGAATTTTTAAGGCTTTGCTAGAGAGTAATTCTCGGTTATGCATATCCTATCTATATGGAAATTTACTAACACTATGGAAGTATGTTAATAGCTTACCCTGTAAAAGTACTGACAACTTGACATATCTATGCCTAAGTATGTGTTTCATTGAGTATTTTAAAAGCCTTGCTACAGGGTAGCTCTTAGTTAAGCATGTCCTATTCGAGAAGACAAAGTTGACTTTAAGTTTTTGCTGTTATGTAAACAAACGGACAATGCAACAAGCCAACAAACCAACAACACAAACACGCAGACATACATTGAGCCACTGGCTATGACAACTGCAGCGACTACTATGACAGCAACAACAGCAACAACAGCAACAGCAACAGCAACAACAGCAACAGCAACAGCAACAATTATAACAATGAAAACAGTAGCTACAGCAAATGGCGTAAATTGAACACGAAATTGGCGCACAAGTGGAGCAAATGTCCCGTTAATAAGCACTATACACACACACACACACACACACACCCAAACACACACACACACACACGTATGCAATAATATTGACTTGGCAGCTTGTACGAGGCTCGAATGATAAACATTTGCCCAGGGGCATGACCAACTTGCAGATACTATGCACATAAAATGAATCCAAATACAAGGAATAGGACGATAAATAATACGATATATAATAATCGATAATTATTCTAAATATTTCATTTCAATCAAATCGAATGAAAGTGTTATGTAATGTGTTATAAAAGTAGTCGCAACGTAAAAATCAATCATATGATTAAATAATCGATTAATCGATTTTTGTTTGCCATCACTTCCAACTATCATACACTTAATTAGCTTTCGTTAATATATTTAATAAAATTCAATTATGTAGTTAATTAGCAATAAAAAAATTTAATTATGAAAACAATTTAGATACAAATTTAATATATCATATTTAACATTCTGAAAAGTTGTTTGCACTGAGATTTCGATTTCTGAGCCCCTCTCCAACGGAAACGCATAAAGATTTAAGGGCGCAAATCCCAAATTCAGCAATTAAAAAATTCGCTACAATATAGTATAATTTATTTGCCAAAGTTTTGAATACACTGCTTGTGTGTGCTGCATTTAACAGGGTATCAAAATTGAGTGCGCAAAAATTATTAAATAAAATGTGGTGCTCGTATTTTTATATGCCGCAAGGTGCAGTAGGAAAAGGGGGAGACAGAGAGAGAGAGAGAGAGAGAGAGAGAGAGAGAGAGAAAGAGAGAAAGAGTGGAGAGAGAGAGAGAAGGAGAGTGAGAGAGAGAACAGCAAAGCCTGCGGTATGTTTATTTGTGTAATTTATGTTCGGCTAGCGGTAACCTGAAGGCTCTACCATGAAGGGGCGGCCGGGGGGCGTGGTCAAGATCATGTGTGGCTAACCAGCTGACATGCATCCATAAACACAAGCAGAGGCAAAGGCATACAGTCTATGTGTGTGTGTGTGTGTGTTTGAGTGTATTTTACTATGTAGATCTGGGCAACAAAATGTATAGCATACTTATCTGCGCCTGCTGCGTGCGTGCTTTAATAATGACTTTTATGCCCATAAGAGATTGCCAACAGATACCATAACGAAAAAGAGAGAATCAGAGTGTGCGCTGGGGGGGAGAGAGAGAGAGAGTGAGGGGGAAGATAAGGAGAGTGAGAGAGAGAGAGCGTTGGATAGGTAACAGCAGTTGGCTGACAAGTGCATATGGCAGATAGATTCTACTGCGGTCAGCCTACGCAATTCCAGTTGGATGCGCTGTCTAGGTTTTTTGGGGGAGTGGGCGACAGACGACATGAGGTACGCCATGTTGAGGACTTATCGTAATGCTTTGTTTTTTTGGCTGGTATAACATTCCACCGGACATGTATGCCATAGATACACTCACCCGCTGAGATGTTGAGCTGCTGGACATAGAGTTATGGCAAAATGGCTCATATGTTATTGTAGTCTTTGTAGCTTATGTTGTTGATGTTAGTTGCGTTGTTGTTGTTTTTGTTGTTGTTGATGATGGTGTTGTTGTTGTTGTATTTGTATTTGTTGTTGCTGTTGTTGATTTCAGCGCGTGTTGCCTATTTGTTCGGCCTGTGTAATTTGATATGCCAAAGTTTTTCGACACTTATGGAAACATATTTCAGCGACGTGCCTTCATTCATATTTAATTGTTTTAATGCCATCAGCCATAGTCACACACACACACACACACTCCCGTTTACTGTGAGACAAATGTCATACATTTTGTCCGCAAACATCAGCCGCACAGTAGGACAAATGCAAAAAGCCAAAAGAAATCATAAAAACAGCATAAAATAAAATAAAAAAAAAATATATAAAAACATTGTTATATATACATATATTTATACATGTATATACAGCTAGAGTGAGAGTGAAAAACTGGCACAATTATAAATTCATAGGGCAAAAGCCGAATAACAATTAAATGTATGATAAAAAAACAAAACAACGACAGTTATAGAGATCATAGACTAGGGCAAGGGCAAAAACAGAGGGATAGAGCGCTCCCTGTGGCTATTAAAAATACTAAAAAAAAAGCAAAAACAAAAAAAATAATAATAATAATAAAATGAAATTATTTGTTATCACTTTGAGAAATCATACACGTTTTTTTTTATGACCATGCTATGCTTTTAAAGCTTATTAATATGTTTATCTTTAGCATAATGACGCTTGCTCATCTCCCCCATAAATAATTAGGGCTATAAAAAGAAAAACAAAGCATTTCAAATGTTTGTTATTAAGTTTGTATACCCTGCAGCGAATGAAAATTGGATTAACTAGCCCAGTTTAGGTTTGCATACATTACAATCATCAGCAGCATAGAATGAGTTTACTAAGCCCTGAATGGCTATGCTGTCCAACTATAAAAGCGTGTGAATCTTTGATATTATAGCAGATAGACATATTAAAATTGGTATCTACATAGATCTTTGATATAAGCACAATCGGTATATTTTAAATTTTTTATAAACTCAACTAATCGCAAATTTTAATCTATCTTTAATTCGCAATCGATAAAAAAGCCGTAGTGTTATAAAAGCCCTGAAAATATGTATAGATTAAACTCAACTAATTTCAAATATATTCTATTTATTATTTGGGATCGATATAAACCTATATATTGAATAATATATTTTATATATAATTTAATATCGATAGCCCTTGCTTTATACATTAAATAAACTTAAGTTATCCCAAATTATGATTTATCTATAGTTTGCAGTCGATATAGAAGACCCAGTATTATATAAATACTCATCAAATTCCAAATTATAATCTATCTATAATTTGCAATCGATATAGAAGACCTAGCATTATATAAATACTCATCAAATTATAAAATAATGATCTATCTATAATTTGCAATCGATATAAGAGCCCTTGTATTATATATTATTATATAAATATATGTGTCATATATTATATTATCATACTGTTACGTACCACTCCGACTGAACAGCTTCTTCCATATAACTTTAATGAAAAATTTAAGGGAGATCAAAAACAGCTGCAGCTTAAGCCGTAAACTTTTACTTTTCCTTACTTTACACTCAGTCGGTGAGGAGTGTATGTGTGAGTGGTAGGTGTGTTTGTGTGTGTTTAGTAGGTGTAGGGATTGTGGGGATTGTAGGGGTTGTTGGGGTTGTTGGAGGCTGTTGGGGTGTGTGTAAGCAACTGGATAACTATGCGTGCAGGCACAATTACACGCATTACGAGCACAGCTTAAGCTGCACACACATGCACTTGCTCATGCATTCACTCAATCTCTCTCTCTCTCTGTCTCACTCTCTTTCTCTCTCATTCTCATTGTGTGTGTCTATCCCACTCGCACAGCAGTTTAAGTACTAACATTAGTTTTACTAAACATAAACGCTCCTATTTTGTCACATAAAATGTCAGACGTTGACAGTTTCAACTTTGCACAATTTACGACATTTGCTGGCAAATACCTTCCTGCCTTCTAGATACCACTCCGCATGCCTTGCTATTATATTAGACAGTGTTTCGCAAATACCTTTCTGTATCTGTATACCCTGTAATCCCTTTGGTTCTTGTTATTCCACGTCTTTCTAGATGGAGCCTGCAGCTGCCAATTCGCATTTACATTGGAATCATGTACAATGGCCACACAATCAAACTTGTACACACCCACACACACAAACAGTCACACACACACACACACACACACATAGATACACATGGACATACACTATAATTGTGCAGTATCTAAGGTTTGTAGTACAGTGAACACTCACAGTTGAATCAAAAATTTCAATAATTTGTCTTGAAAGAATTCTTATAAAAGATCGTTAGATTAAAGATTGAATGAGAATTTATACATCATGGAAAATAATGAATTAATTTTCAATTAAAACTATTCGTTATAGTTTTAATTAGCAAGTTCTTACTGTATCTTTTAGATACAAGAGCCGAGAAACCGCAACAGCTGCGTTGGTCTTATTCATTGGGTCTTTGGGCTGGTTGGGGGGGTTATTCGAAGTGCCTGGGCTGAAGTTGGCATTGTAGGCGTGATGTGGAGGCGTAACTGTTTATAGTGGCTATATTGTTTGTCCGGTCATTTGTTATAAAATAAAACGTCAGACATATCACGTTAATTGCCAATTAGAAATGTGAGGCATTCACTTGAGTGTTTATGATACGTAGCGCCTTCTACGATGTTGGGTTTAAGTCACTCCATATCTATCTATCACACACACACACACACACACACACACACACTTATTAAATGGGGTGTGTGTGTGTAAACTAACTGTGTATTGTGTGTGATAATTACAGCTCTTATTCTCACTCATTGCCTGAGCTGAACAATTACCAACTAATATAGACAGTGGCGTAATTAATATTTCTCGGTATCGGTTCTATCTTTTTCACTATCTCTCTGTCTTTATATTTGCTATTCTTATCACTAGACAGGTGCAAATTGAATCCTTTCAATTTTGTACTCATTTCAAATGAAGTAGATGTATAGGTACAAATAAACAAGGTCCTTATGTAAAGCGAACAAACCGCACATAAGTCAATGTTAATTTGGTATTATTATAAACCAACCGCACTTAAGTCGATGTAAATAAAATAAAATAAAATCCTAATAAATTTCAATAAATAAATTTAGCAATTATTATATTATCTGAATTTAATAACTTAACAAAATTGAACAAAATTAACAAACTTGAACTGAAATAAACCTACTTTAAAAAGAAACGTTTCTTTAAGTTATATTAAAATTAAGTCTATAATGTACCCATAATTAAAATATGAAAATACAACGGTATGAGGCAAAGTCAAAAACAATATTGCAATATCAGATCTTTTTTCAAGATCGAACAAGAGTTAGGGTCACAGGGGTTAGGTTTTATTCCGTCTGAAAAGATTTACCAACGAACACAACCCTTCAATTTGGGCTATTTTGGACACCTGTCCTTATATTTATCATAGTTCCTTATGTGAAGGTATTTATAATGAGCTGCACATATGGCGAGTTCAACGATAATACAGTTTTAAGAGAATCAATTCAAGGGTTAAGAGAATTTTGCTTCAATACAATTCAAATACGAGAGTAATAATAATTATAGTTTATCCCGCCCAACAAATATATTTTGAATATATTGAATATATGCTATAACTGTGTGGACAATATACTTGACCTTAGTCAGGAAAAGCATAGATTGGGTATACCTTGAAATGAACTAAAGTAGATCGGAAATCGCAACATGTTGAGAATGCGAAAAGCTATCAAATCGGTTAACTGAATATGCATATTGGATGCCACCTGATGGAGGTAAGCAAATCTGTTGAATTGGACTCAACATCTTATTGCTTAAACGTCAGACAATTTACACACATATACATATACATATTTATACAAGAAGATATACATATATATATATATATATATATTTATGCGATATATATACAAATATATCTACATGCCGTTCATAAAGCCTCACACAAACTGACAGACATATACTGACAACGGATTTCTGTTTTTGATGGCTACAAAAAAAAAAGAACCGAAGTGAAAAGGAAAGAGAGAGGGAGAGAGAGGGAGAGATAAAGAGAGGGAGCGAGAAAGGGAGAAAGAGAGAGAGAACCGGAAACGGATACAAATATTTCGTATATTTTTGGTATTTTTCGGTATTATGTACTTCATCTAGCTGGGATTTGTGGCATAAACCAACAAAAGCCGCCCGTTTTTGAGCAGGTGTTGCTTTCTCTTTGTACTTCTTGTTGTTGTTATTGTTATGGCCAAAGGGCAGGCGGTGTGTGTGTGTGTGGGGGCGTGGCATAAATGTAGACAAATTGCGTATACGGCACGTAGCACAGAGGGCATCATAAAAATTACTTTAAAACAGAGCCAAAACGATATTACAGCTGCAGACACGAACGAGTGTATTTGCCGTAGATATGGCTAAAAGACAGAAAGTCAGACAGACAGCCAGTCGGACGGATGGACAGACAAAAGAGAGTCAGTGGGATAGATGCCAGAGCCGGCGACTACGTAAGAAGTCGAAAAGTTGCGCAAATAATTCGCTAGCTGCCTGCAAATTTTCCTTTTGTGTGTGCACTGGAAAAGAAAAGCGAACGAAACAACAACAAAAGGAGAGAAAAAAAATAGAAGACAAAAAAAAATTAAGAAACGTTTTCACTCTGGGGCAAGTTACTGTAATAAAATGTGAGGCCAAAAAGGCGTGGCATGCAGCAAGGCAGACGGGGCGTTGCTCAACATATTTCTAATGTTCATGCACATATATAAATGTATATATACACATATATATACTTATATTGTCAGCTAAATAATTTGCAACGAATGATGTCATTAAGCAATCAGCTTTCGCTGCTGCCGCTGCCACGCCCACGCACTTACTGACTGAGCTGAAGTCAGCTCAAGTGTGACAAATATTGTTGATGCATACTTGCTGCCCATAAAAATTACTCATACGCAGTGTGTTGGACACACTCAAACACATACTCACACACATACTCACACACACTTTCAAACACACTCATTCAAACACTAACTCACACACTCACCCACATACTCACCCACACACTCACAAACACTCACACACAGTGTTACAATCACTTTCACTGTGACTCTGACTCTCAATTTGATTCTACGTCTTCGCCTTTCGCTGTGCCACAATGCGGCAGCCATTAAATGCCAAGTGCAAAGTGCAACAAAAGTGTTGCACAAATGACAGCGTGAATGCGGGCAAGGGTGTGAGTGTGAGTGTGAGTGTGAATATGAATGTGGGTGTGTACTTCTATGAGCGTGAGCCTGTATGTATTTTAGTAGTAAGGGCAAAAGCATTACTAAGAAAATGGGTGAAGAGAGAGAGAGAGAGAGAGAGAAAGAGAGAGGGAGAGGGAGAAAGAGAAAGAGAGAGAGAGAGAGGGAGATAGAGAGATTGAGAGAGAGAGACGGAAGAGATAGAGAAAGAGACAAAGAGACAGAGAGGCATCGGGAGAGGAATGGAGAAACCGCGCTCAAGGCGCTGCAGCTGCTGCCATTGACAATTCTAAAGAAATTTATGTGCCACTGAACTTAACAGAAAGATGTGCAGCTGCAAGCATGGCCAATGCCACGCCCACAAACCCCCACGCCCACACGCCCACACGCCCACATGTGTGCGTTGCACAAAGGCATAAACTGACTGTGGCTCCTTGCCGACCTGATAGCTGTTTAGCTGATAAGCTCCCGCATGCTCTACGGGCAGAGACGCCGCAAGAGAGATGAGAAGACAGAGAGAAAGGGTAAGAGAGAAAGTAAGAGGGAGAGAAAGATAGTGAGAGGGTGTTGGGTTGCCTAGGGAGGCGCAGGCGTCACTTAACAAGTGATTTATGCTTGTAATTTACTAGTGCAAGCGTACAGCGTACTTAAAAAGAGACAGCTAAACAGAGTGAAAGAGAGAGAGAAAGAGAAGTTAAAAGAGAAATAGTGAAGGAGAGAGGGTGTCAGAGAGTAGTCCCAAAAGTCTGCAATGGCAAATTGTCAAACAATGCCATGCTTTTATTAGTAAAGTCAAAGCATTGACCATTCCATTGTATTCCCATGGTTGCCTTCACTTGCTTTCTCTCTCTCTCTCTCTCTCTCCCTCTTTTTTCTCTCTCTCTCTATCTCTCTCTTTCTATTTTTATGCCTATCCCTTTCTGTCGTACTCGTAATGCCCAAAAGCAAGCTCTGGTACCGGTCAGCAGTGTGGACTCCCTAGACAGAGCACATTACTATTACTGTCAAGTGATTTTGTTGGCGTCAGCAGGGTTGTCGTTGTCGGTTGGCCAGTGTTGCCACACCACGTCTGGTTATTAACTGGCTCTGGGATTCGGTTTAGAGTTTTTGGCTTCGAAGGCTTCGAACTTAATTAGCGACAGCCAGTAAGGCCGTACCAAAATGGTTGCGAAATGATACCATCATCTCAGATAGATTGTAATCGCAGGTCACTGTAATTGCCCATCATTAGCAGCGGCAACGGAAACAGCAAATGTAACCGAAACGGAAACGGAAACGGCAGCAAACTCGCAAATGTTTTACTCGTTAATTTAAAGTGCGAGTAATTAACGTAGCGTACCGTAACGGAATGCTCCCAAAAGTATATCAACTGAAACCTATCTTAATGCTAAGTCTCCTCTGTTTGCTTTTTTTTCTCTTAGACTTTCAAATGCGCACAATTTATTTTAATTCAACACGAGCCCATTTTACGCAATCGTTCCATGAACTGTTTAACTCGTCGATCGTTTACGCTTTCTTTTAATTAATACAATTTATTATTTCTTCAATCTAATTATAAAATAGACTATACTATATTCTTTTAGAATAAACTTTAAATAGGCCTTTCAAATAGTTTTTCTAGATTCTTTTTACTTTCTACTCGTTGCTTATTGTCATTAAGAAAATGCTCAATCCAATGGTTTCTTTGTCTACTCGTTAGGGTGTAACCGCCTCACCGTTTGAATATTCATTCCAATTGATCGTTTCTGATTTTTGTGTTCTCGTTGTTGTCCTTCATATAATCTGTAGTTTCTAATTACTACTGGAATATAATAACATTCTCTTACTAATTGTTGCACATAAGTTGTACTTGTTACTCGTTACTTAGCACTGTCTAAAGTTATGCTTTAACACCTTGTAGTATTAGGTTAGGTTGTCCTTATATCAGCTGTTACTTTAGTACTTTAGAGTCGTGATTTATTCAGCCCACAAGTAGCTGTCGCTGTCTGAGTCCCCGCCTCCGCATTTCACAGCACCCCATCATCGTTTTGCAATCAAAATCTGTTTGCCCACAGTCTATGTTCGGCCTGTATACAGTCGAAATGGGATAAGGTGGGACGTCATGAAATGGGATAGGATGGCATGGGGTGCTCTCAGTGATTCATGGGTGTGAATGCAGCTGTTTTTTGTGGGCAGAAGCACTTTTAATTAGCGCACTTCGAAGCTTACTTTACAAGGTATTATATGCAGCGGGTATCGGGTGGCAAGTAGCGACTTTTACGAATACAACTAGTGGCTAATGGTTAGCGAATAATGGATAGGGGAAAAGTAGATAGCGGTTAGCAGTAGCATCAGATTCAGTTTCAGGCTTTCAGCTTCAGCTTTAGCTTCAGCTACTGGCAACATTTGCCTGTCCGCTTCCTTCATTCTACCTCATTTCCGTTTCATCCAATTACGGCCGCTTTGTCATTGTTTGCATTCTACAGATGCGGTTATACAAACTTTCAACGTTTCCACGTACCCGGGCAGACAGTTGGATAGACATAGATAGATATATATATATATACATAGTCAACCTATGCAGACATACATATGTACAATTTCATAAACACATACTAACATCTACTATATATTTATATATATATATATATCTGTGTGTATGACCACAGGGCAACGCCTTCTTGGAGTTCATTCTCACTAGCATCATCGTCATCATTAACATCATCATCATCATTATCATCATTGTCATTATCAGCATCATCATTATCGTCATTGTTGTTGTCGTCATCAGCATTTTATTGTCTGTTGGCACTACTTTTATTTGTATTTTAATTTTTTACTTCTCTGCTAAGAAAATGGCCCCATCAAAATGGCGTCCGTCAACAACTCTTGGGTATTGGGGTTACCTTTATTTGTTTAAAGCATGCCCCATGCTCCTATTACAATTAAGCATACCCTTGCAAAACCCGAATCGACACTTAACCCTACAACGCTTACCTATACCAAGTTTAGCACTTCCTATAGATGGAAACGGCTGAAGACATGGAAATGTCAAAATATTTCATCCAATCTTTTTCTAAAAAAAAAAGAGGGAGCTGTTGCAAGGTAAAGTTTGAAGGTAGCATCTCAAGATGGTGTTATTTTAAGGGCTTTCATTAAGAATTGGTAACAGGGTTAAGTCAATTATGTTAACTTAAAGTGTTTTACAGGGTACAACCTCAAATGAGGTCCTTGTCTTGATTCCGTATTGATAGCTTTTGACAGGGTATACGCTATTCGGTTGGGTTTGATTGCAGATACTCATTTGGAAGTTGGGTAACCGGAACTTGGACATGTTTTGTTGGTGTTGATTTGGTTTGGGACCATTTAAAGCTAAAAGCTGAGCTCAGCTGACGGTGGGCAAACATTTTTGGCAAATGATGGCACGATACCAATTTCAGACCCGACTTAACGCATGTGTGTGAATGTGAGTGTGTGTGCAAGAGTGTGTGTTTGAGTGTGCGTGTATTTATGTGCCGTTTGCTGTCGACTGATGGCAGTGCGGCCTCTACCGATGTACGACATTATGCGCCAGGGATGGCAAAATTCGAAAAACTCCAGCGACGCGTGGAAGACAACACAAAATTATGCCATGAGTGCACATTATGGCCATTAGCCAGAAGTGCCACGTTGCCACAGATTATGTATGTGCCAGCAGACCTCTCTTTCACTCTCTCTCTCTCTCTCTTATTCTCCCTCTCTCTCTTACTCTAATGAAAAACAGAGAGAGACAGAAGGAGCAGATAGAGAGGGAAAGCGAATGCCGACAAATTTGTACAATTTCCAAGGCTCAGCTAAAGCGTAAAGTATTGCTTCTTGCCAGATTGGACAAACGATGATTTGTTTTGTTTTTCTGCCTTCATTTTGTTTTTATTTCTCACTGGTGTGTGTGTGTGGATGGGTGTGTTTTGTGTGTGCATGTGTGTGTATTTTGAAAATCTGCGAATGAGCTCACAAATCGTTACACTTCACAGCATTTTGGTAGCAGGAAGCAACGAAATGAAAGCGGATATGCCAAAAGTGGAATTGTTGAAAGGCGTGAATCGCGATTATCGCGTCTCTGCTATAAGCTCAAGATATACAATTATTAAACACAAACAAGTAAATCGTGCAGAACTCACCGATTATCTACAGAAATGAAATTTCAGTTCTTTCACCGCCAAAACATTGTAAACACAAAGGAATATATTTTCGATGTGTAGGTTAAATATAAAACATTAATCGACCGTGTTTGTAAAATTGATTATTTTAAGGTTCCGTTTACAGCCCTGTTAACTTTCTTGTTAACAGTTCTGTAAAACTTCTTTGTTAGCAGTTTTGAAAAACTTAACTCTTAATTGCATTAAGTAAGTCTCTCTCTCTAAAACGCAGAGCCCCATTAAAAGTAGAGTCTATCTTTTCTTCGCCTTACCAAAAATCGAGAAGATGCTATAATTATATTTAAAAGAAGAAAAAGTACTTACCACATCGATGATTTGCATTAGTGTTAGGCCAAAGCTGAGCTGCAATGGATCGGATTCATTGACGACGGGTCGCTCCAAGCTATTGTAGTTATCCAGTAGGGCGTGCAGCAGGCGCTTCTCATGCGGCCCAGCTGAGCAGGCTGTAAGTAGAGTTAAGAAATCGCAGCTTATATGAAAAAATTGAAACAGATTAAAATCTACATTGAAACAGATTAAAATACTCTACCAACATGTGGAGACTGAAGTTCAACAAGGTTGCCATTTCAATAGGAAACTTGCAACTCCATTCAATTTAATGCTTGTAACTGTCAGTATGTTGTGCAGGTGTATGTGTATAGGGAGAGGGTGTGCGGTACATTTAGAGGGTGCTCTGTGTATGGGGAGGGTGTGTGTGTGGCAATGACATTGCCTGGGCTTAGAGCCAGCCATCCGTGGCGGCAGTTAAACCTGCATTAACGTATCGTTGTCATTGTTGCTATCACTGTTGCTGTCCCACTTTCCACGCTCCCAAGTCCCCAGAGCCCTCGTTCCCTGTTCCACTCAGTGTATGGCCTGTGTCCCCCACCATTGACTGCTGCCAATTAAATTTGTTCAACCAATAAGTGGCTTTGCTTTGGTTTGACGTTAGCAACAGTTTTAGTCGAGGCAGCTTAAGCCACAGTCTCAGTCTCTCAGTCTCCCAGTCACTGGGTCGCAGTTAGAGGCAGGGCCAAAGCCAAAGCCAAAGCCAAAGCCACAGCAGCTGCAGCACCTGCCAGAGAGCCCTATCTCTATTCCACGCCCACTGTCACACACCCACACACTCAGCCCGCCCCATTTGCTGTTCCAGTTTTAGCTGCTTTAGCTTATAAAGAATGCTTACAGTGCTTGGGTGCTACCATGCCATGGGATTTTTCTATTATTTTTCCTTTTATTTCCTTTTTTTTATATTCATTTTTATTTCACAATTTTTCGTTTTTGTTTTTTTTTTTTTCGTTCGCTTGGCTTTAGCTTTGCCCTATTGTGTGACTATTGAAAATATTCATTGGTCTTGAATCTGGCGCTGAGCGGGAAAAAAACAGCTTAGGATTTGATCTACCGCAAAAAATTGGCTATAAGTCGTTGACTAAATTAGCACGCGACTTTAGCTAAGGTCTTTAATTATACATTCAAACATTATATAAATGGGTAAAAGCTTTAAATACTTTATATATTATGCAACTCAAAACATTTTCATTAAATACTCTACCCTGAAAAGTTTTTGACACTTTTTTTATATAATATTTCTATAGTTTTAGCATTTTAATGGTATTTTTTTCTTTTGTTATATTTCATATTCATCACGTTGTCAAAATGTTTTATAACAGCTTTAAAAATTGCCACAAAAATGTAACCCTTCAGCGCCAGAAACCATGTGATGAGTTGTTTTGTTTTGTGAACAAATAACGCAAATTTTTAAAATTTTTTTAAAACATTCAAAGTTTTGTTATTCTATATATAGATTACTACATGTAGATATATTTAGATTCCCATACAGTTTGAGCTAAGATGTGGTCATGTTTGGGTTGCTTTCCAATGTAAACGTAATTGTAATTATGTTTCGTTGTGGTTCTGGTTCTGGCCAAGTCACAAATTGTGGCTCGTTTGCGTTTGGTCGCGGTTTGAGGTTAACTCGATTGCCTTTAGGACAGGTCAACAGATCATTATGGACAATTACTTATGGACCGAAAGGGAAATGCCAGTAACAACCACCCTTGCCGCATCCATTCCCTTTGCCATTGCTGTTGCGTGAAGCCTTGTGCTGCATATTAAAGTTGACTCAAGGCTAGCACCCAACGTGGTACGTGCTGTGCACCATGGCCGAAAACTTTAAGAGCAATAACAAAGGGGCCTGTAAGTAGGCGTGGTAGGCATCAGTACAGGGTGTATACTGACCTGTACGTGTAGTAGAGGTAAGTAGTAACTAAATAATTCATGACATGCTTAAGGCACATTTCCAGCTGTCGGCACCCCAAACTCTCCAAGCAAGTTTGCTTTATTGATGTGCCAAAAACTTATTCCTCATCCTTGGACACATCAGCAGAGAGGGCAAAGGAGAAAGAGAGAGCGACTCTGAATGATAGAACGAGATGAGTGTGTGTGTAGGTCCACACTAAAGTCTTGGTATGGCAAGTACTTCATAACTACTCGAACTAACCGATATCTACGATATAAACTATGTACCTCATGTAATACCATCGAGACACACACACACACACACACACACACACACACACACAGGCAGAGAGCCCACAAACAATAGAGGAAAGTTTGCCTTACTTACCCACTTGCTCTTTGATATTTCCCCCATGTGTGTGTCCCTTTCGGATTGACTGGCTGGGTGCCAGTTCATAAATCTACATAAATATGCATATATCGTATTATGCAAATATTGCCTGACTTTTAATGGGTGCTAACTTCTCGGGCAAAGCATTGGCAGCAATATCTTTTTTTATTCTAAAGCTGTAGATACGTTCTGTATACCCTGTAAAGTATATACACAGTACGTAAACCTAGTCTTTCCAGACTATTGAGATACGTTCTGAATACCCTGTAAAGTAAGTGCACCCTGTAGGGCCTGTATACCCGCTATAAGTTATATAAGTATATCCAATACATAAACCCTGTCTCTCCAGACTATTATAAAGCTTGAGATACGTTCTGTATATCCTGTAAAGCATGTACACCCTGTAGGGCCTGTATTGAATGACCTATATAAGTACATCCAATACATAAACCCTGTCTCTCCAGACTATCCAGTATATTTGTAATATACGATCTACAATACCATTTTTATCTTTTTATCATGTAATATCCTTTACATTCTTCAAACTCTCTGCCCATGATATATGGTACTATGAGCACCCTCTACAACCTATGCACTTTACGCTCTCTGTATACCCTGTATATGACGTAAATATTCTACCATTTCCTTACGTTAGTTAGTTATTTTGTAGTCTCTCAATTCGAATCCACTTTTCTCTATATATATCAAAGCTAGGGTTATTAAACCTTCTGTGTTTGATGTCGGTAAGATGCGACTGTTCCACTTTTTGAGGTTTTCGTAGAAGCCAGTGTATTGGCTCTTAGGCACATAACGTAGCAATTTGTTAACTTAGAATTTGCAGGCAATTTTCGCATACGTAAGTACACCGCTTGCCCACTCTCTCTCTCTTTTTCTCTCTCTCTCTCTCTCTCAATATATATATATATATATATATATATATATATGGTGTATATGGTATATGTGTATATAGTATGTATGTGTATATTAAGATCTATAGATTTGTTGCTATTGTTGTTGTTGTTGTTGCTTTTGGCCATAAAGTGCGCAAATCGCATCACGTAGGCCTCATTTCAATGTAGACTCTGCTTCATCTATGCTATGTATGCCTTATGCTATATGCTATATAGTACTATATGTTATATGCTATGTATGCTATAGATGTTGTATTCCCTCCCTCTCTCCCTCTCTCTCTCTCTCTCTCTCTGTTTCTCTCTCTGTTTCACACTCTGTGTGTGTGTGTTGTGTGTGTGTGGCATGCTACATATGTGATTGGATTGAGTTCTAACTAAAGCATGTGCAGCAATTTTCGTTAGCCATTGTTGATGTTGCTGTTGTTGTTGCTGTTGCTGCTGTTACGTGTGGCATGCCACATGCATCAGCGATTGTGCCATTTCGGTGTTTATTAATGAATGCCATTAACGCTTTACGTGCGTCGCCTAGCTGCTGCTGTCATCGAAGCCAAAACCAGAGAGAGTCAGAGAGTCGGAGAGTCGGAGAGTCAGAGAGTCAGAGAGAAAGTGAGAGTCAAAGAGAAAGCGAAAGAGCGAAAGCGTGTGGCACGTGGCATGTGGCAACTATCATTTGTAATTACACAACGTTGCCTAAACACAAAGCCCTGCACCTTTTTTTTGTACACATTTAATTTATTGCAATTAATTGCTGCAATTAAGTGGCATGCAACCTCCCAGAGCCCTATTAATGTGGTTGCACTTGCAACATCTTAGGCGCTGCATGCCTAAGCCTATAAAAATATACAAAAAATTGACAAGAGTCTCTGCTTTTGTCGCTCTTGAGTGGCTAGACCAGATGCTGCTATGCTGGCAATGGGTAGATGTGGTGAAGGTGCTGGTGGTGGTGTTGGTGGTGTTGGTTGTGCTGGTTTGTGTTTTGTGGGTGGCATGCCACATGGCAGCAGTTGCCATAAATTATGCATGGCACACACTTTTGCGGCTCTTTGGTGTCCATACTTGACACTGTCACTGCCACTGCCACTGCCATTGCCACAGTCACAGCTAACGGTTCTGTGTGTGGCAAAGTGGCCAAGTGGCCATGTGGCCAAGTAGCGCTGTCTGTGGCGTCCTCTATGCCTGTGTGTGTGTGACAGTGCATTACCATGCAGCATATGTAATAAACGCAATAAATTTGATTACCTTTGCACACATATTTAGAGCATCTAGATTGTATGATAAATTAAGGTCACCCCGGCACCCTGTTCCTAGCACCCTAGCACCCTAGAGCCCTAGCACCCTACAAGCACCACCTGCCACCGGCTACAACATTTGATGTACAATTTGCCTAGCTGTTGGCCTTTTATTTGCGGTTGCTCATTTGCATGCAATGCATTGATTTGCGTTTAGTTCAAGACCCTCAATTTGAAGAAGAGACATGGAGAGGGAGTGATGTACAGAGGGACTGACGAAGAGAATGAGAAAGACCAAGAGTGATGAGAGAGAGATGGGCAAGTTTAGAGTTTGAGGGTGCACATTAACCAAGCTAATTATATGGCTAATACTATAGCTAAACTCAAAATAGAGTGAGTGTAACGGCTGTCGGTTGTCGACTGAGTGGGCTGTGGGTTGTGGGTTCTGGGTTGTGGACTGTGGGCTATAGGCGTGGCACTTGCTGTGGCTGCGGCATTAAAATTTTATGCGTTAACTGCGAAATTATACGAAATCATTTTCGGAATGCAATAAATGAGGCCGCAAGTTAATTCGACGGCGTGCGCTCAGCGAAAATAAAATGTAATGTCCTTTTCGCTTTTCTCCTTCTCCTTCTTTCATTTTGTTCTCTCATCTCTTCTCTTTCCATTATTTTTTTTTGGTTGTTGTTGTTATTGTGGTAGTGCCTTTCATACACCCAATTGTGTGGCAAGCACAGCTACGATGCCACAACCACTCTAACCCAAGCAGGTTCCGACCTGCCCCCCTTGTAACGCCCACTCGAACGATAAGCCGTGCCAGAAAATTTAATCGAAATGCCACCACGGCCACAGTAAGCCATGTATCTTCCTCTCTTTCTCTCTTTCTCTCTATCTCTCTCTCTCTCTCTCTCTCTCTCTCTCTCTCTCTCTCTCTCTCTCTATGTCTGTGTCTGTTTACTGTTGGCATTGGGACTATCACCGCCTGTCATCGCCTCCCAAAAATCCGCATACAATGGGCGGTACTTGGCGGCGTCGGCTGTAAAATTGAAACGGCTCTTCAAAATAATCAACAAAATATCTAATTACCTCGCTCAATATGCCACACTCTGTCTGTGTGAGTGCGGCAAGTGAATGAAAATGAATAATGCGAACATGCAGCAGGTCTACAGTGAGTACAAATTACGTTTACACTACAAATAAATTGCCAGGGTTCGTAGTATTAAGTATTAAATTAATGGAGCTCTAAGTCGCCGCAAAAGCTCACGTCTCAGTTGTTACCTTTAACGATAACGCTTACATATAAATGTAGATAAACAATAGTGCCGTAGTTATCGTTATTGTAATCGTTAAACTATCGAGTGTAGCTGTACCTTTCGCAACGGTTTGTATCGAAGAAAGGACTTCAAAAATATAAGAAGACGGATTGTAAATATATTCAAAGTAATTGTAGTTTATCGATAAGTTTTCAAGCATTCAGTTATCGTCAACGACAAACTATCAAGTGAGGCTGTCGTACCTTTTTGTTGCATCAACAAAAGAACTTTAAATTTTCAACAACTTGAATTGCTGTCGTGATGTTGGCATTCAATTTAGACTAAACTTTATCGAGTTTTATCGATTATTATTTTTGGGCGGATTTTTTGTTCGTGCATAGCCCTCGAAACTTGGTTTGTATGTATGTAGGCATTGTAATCACAGTCGCTTAGCAAAGTAAATATACAGCTTCAAACTCAATTTGCCGTGCAAAAAATAGTAGAGCAAAAAAATATATAAAAAAAATGTAGAAGTAACTTTGAATTGGCCAAAACACTGGGGCTTAGTCAGAGCTTATGCTAGTCTATTGACCAACTCGCACACACTTCATGGACTTGGCCATCTCTAGGCATTCATCAAAAAGTTTTCCTAGCTTTGTATGGCCTCAATCGACTCTATGGTTGTTTTTTTTTTTTTTTTTTCGTATATTTGCAGCCACTGTGCATTGTCGCTAAACTTGAACCCAAGCAAAACCCACCAGGCGCACATAAATTACACCACAAATACACAAGGCCCGCTTCAACAACAACAACAACAACCATAGGAAAAGTAACAAGGATAACAATAACAACAAGAACAACAACAATACTAACAAATCTAACAACGGGAACAACTTCTAAATAGTTTCGCTAGAAAGTAAAGTTGAACAGGGCTGCAATCGTCTAATATATATATAACACATATATACCGTACTATATATATATATATGCATAGAAGAAAAAGGGTTTGCCTCTACTACCGAACTATTTGATTACCCAGTTGAACTTTACTCCACACGGGGGCAAAGGGTGCTGTGAGTACCGCATTTCGTGGGTCACAGTGGTATCCATAGAAGTTTCCAAACAGCATTTAATGTACATGCATAACTCATGAATCGGTAAGGGAAGCAATCAAGTGCCCACCACCACCAACTCTACCATCCAAAGTCGAGAGTCAACTTTAAATTGGGA
Source organism: Sphaerogastrella javana (assembly GCA_037040025.1). Classification (NCBI taxonomy): domain Eukaryota; kingdom Metazoa; phylum Arthropoda; class Insecta; order Diptera; family Drosophilidae; genus Sphaerogastrella; species Sphaerogastrella javana. The sequence continues at coordinate 10,025 of JBANCZ010000690.1, read as the reverse complement.
TTAACGGAGCAAGTTTTATTGAGTGAAGCACAGCACCGGGAATTACAATTTAGCTCATATAATCGTTATCGAATTTCAAATGCAGCCACAAACATACACACATACGTACATATATGCATATGGTATATTTTCAAGTTATCGATAGACATACATACACACTTATGAGCATGCAGTTATCGAGAGTAATTCAAAATATCGAGAAAGCACAAAAACTGCAAGAAGCAAACCCTCTTTGAATTTAATTAGCTAAAATACATAAATTCTTATAGATATCGGTCAATAAACTTACTAATGTATGCTTAAATAATCAAAACTTCGATTTATAAAATAACAAGGTGCTATCGATATATTCTTAAGCTGTGGGGTGTCGCTTCAAGTGGTATCATAGCATTACCTTTCATGTGAAAAGTATGCACTGTTTTCTAACTGGGTCTTGAGCCTTTAAATTGCTCGAAAACTGTGCATGAGTGTGTGTGTGTGTGTGTGTGTGTGTGTATGTGATCTTTATACTTAGTTAGACTCGGTTCTCGCATGCCCAACCGCTGCAACCTTTCCGTATTCCCTCCGCTCTACCACTCTTTCTCACAATTCTGGTAAATGCGCTGTCTCTGTCTTCGCTTGCAGCTGATTTAATTTTAGATACCGCATAATAATTGCGCTTTTGGGCTAGAGCCAGGGCTGCTGCAGACCTGCCAGGGCTGCGTCTGGGCCAAGGGCCATGTATTAAGCACTATTTGCATTTTCCCATTGGAATTACTCCATAGCTGCGCCACTTGTGGGCGTACATACGTCGAGGCGAATGCCTGCAGCTGGGCGTGGCCTATAGATGGTACGAAGGGTAAGGGCGTTGGTGTTGGTGTTGGTGTTGGCGTTGGCGTTGGTAGGGTGCCATCGGGGGACTGTGGCATGCTGTGTAACGGTCACTTCCGTCACATCCGTCAGAACAACATCCGCAAGCATTTCACTTGCTTCCGCCTTGGACAGACGCACTCGATGTTGCTGCTGATGACAACTCGTTAGGGTTGTCGCTTCTGTGCGGCAACACTGAAATGTTAAATTCATCTTCATACGTCTACTAGCTGCGACATTGGGGCGTTTGGGCGCTGGGGCGTGGCAATTACCAGGTGCCGGAAACTGGCGCCCAAATTAATGTTAACGAGCCAAGTTAAATGCTTAAATTGTTTCTTGCCGCACTTGCCACACACACACACACCAACACACACACAACAACACACACACAACAACACACGCACACCATCACACACACACACACATACATCCACACTCCCACATTCAACAACACCTAGCAGTACACACACACACACACACACTCCTATACAGTTTGGGTCATGGGCTAAGTTTTGGCACCGTAACAGCACAGCCACGCCTTCTTCTGTCCCTCTGACAGCAACAGCACCCTGTCAAATGTTGTTGTTGTTGTTGTTGTTGTTGCTGTTGTTGTTGTTGCTCGTATCGGCGGCAAAAGTTTTGCTGCTTTGCTTTTGTGCACCTTTTCTCACCTGTTTGCATGCGCTCAACTGTTAATGTCCGTCCGTTGGCAGCACCCTGTTCTCTGTTTTGCCCACTCCCAAGTCCAATCTTCACCTTTCTCTCTCTCTCTCTCTCTCTCTCTCTCTCTCTTTCTCTCTCTCTCTCTCTCTTTCTTTCAGGTTGGCTATCTTCTTTGCTCTCTGCATCTTTCTGTCTGTTTGCGTGTTCGCTTATCTCTAACAGCCTTCAATTTAACAATTTCACTTTGTCACGTGCTCGAGCTGCTAGGGTCGCGCCCCCTTAGCTGCCACACCTCCTGCTGTCACCGCTTTGTACCCCCTTGGACCCTCTAGCTGACACCCGCTGCGATTCCTTCTTTCATTCTATGCCTTTTCTTTTGTCTATCTCTCTCTCTCTCTCTCTCTGTCTTTGGGTTTTTTCTCCTTGACTTTGTTGGCCATCCTAGAGTCAAATATTTAATTTTATCTTTTTCATCAAGTTCTGTGGCTCCTTGCCACACACACACACACACACACAAACTGAAAGAGAAACCTGAAAAAAATAACTTTTTTGCTTGCCCCATGCTGTGGCAGTTCACGTAATGCCCAAATGCCCCCAAAACCCTGCTATTACCACACATTCTTTATCTCTCTCTCTCTCTCTCTCCCTCTCTCTCTGTTTCGTTGCCCCACTCTCTTTCCGTTTTCGTGTCCTTTTTGCACCCATTCCACTGTGCACCGTGGGGTGTTTATGCAACAAGCACTCGTTCAAAGATTTGTTACACCGATTTCGAGCTTTAAATATTAACAATTTATTTGACTAATTGAAAATTTGTTTAAAGTTGTGCAACTTGTGTATTTAGTTTACTCTAGTCGGACTTAAACATACCCTGTAAATGTGTGTAACTTTTGGAGATTGTATTTCATTATTTATAACTTCTTATAATTTATTTACTAAATGTATTTATCTAATTCTTGTTAGGTTTGATTTGCATTCTGCATTGCTGCTCGACTAAAAGCTACCCTGTAAACAACAAAGACATATATTTATATAGGAACAGAGCTCTTTAATGAAACAAAGAGAATATAATACAAAAAGAAAAAAAGGAAATACCCTATATTTAAGAATATATCAAAGATAAATGTTCGGTGTAAATTGTATACCCTATACTGATTAATAATTGTCATACCTTATGTTATGAAATTGAAGCTCTAAAACCGCAACAAATTTCCAATAAAAAATACCAAAAACTATGCATTGCTTTGCTTTTTACTTTTTGCTTTTTGCTTTTTGATTTTTGCTTTTTGCTTTGGTTTTGTTTGAGTTTAGTTTGTTTGCGTCATGACTTAAAGATGTTCTCTTTGGACATCAAGCAAAACTGTTGATAGACAACAAAGTTCAAGAAACTTATTAAATGTCTTGCTTGTAAACATACTTACACACACACATACACATACACACACACATTCTAGCTATCTAGAGGCAGGCACACCTGCTTTTAGCCACTTAGCGTTTGACATGAATGTGCCACTAACGAGCTGAGTGTTGCGAGTGCCAAGTGTGGCAAGTGTGTGTGAGTGTGTGAGTGTGTGAGTGTGTGCCACGTCTTCATGATTTCGATACACACACACACACACACGTAGAGACAAGTTCCTGCTTTCTGTTTGTACAAACATATGTTGCATGTCTCTCCAGCTGAAGCACGTCATAAGTTTGTTTATGCAAAAGCCATATATATACCCTACACATTTATACTATGATATACGCATCGTATATACAAAATTTATAGTATATATATGTAAGTATGTATGTGTGTGTGTGTGTGTGTGTGTGTGTTAGTGTAACTGTGATTCTTCATGCTGTAAATGCGACTGTCTCATTAATCGTAGCAAAGCAGCAGCAAACGGCAAGTCAACAATTTCAATGCGACCCTATACACGCCCCCAGCCAACACACATTCAGCCCCGCCCCTGGAATGAGCGTCTGTGGTTCCAGAGGAAAAGGGGCATAAGCCAAAACAGACACAGGGACAGTAACACTGAGATATTAGACAGAAAGAGAGAGAGAGAGAGAGAGTGTTTGTGGGCCTGTGAGACCCTGTGAGACAGACTGCAAGATCTACTAATAATTTGAAACCCAGAAACAGACAGACGTGCACTGATAAGCGGATGTTACATACATACATGGCATGTATAAAGGGCTCATGTGTGTGTGTGTGTGTGTGTGTGAGAGGGGAAACGTGAAAAGTAAGGAAAACTTGACAGAAAACTGTGCAATTTGCAGGCAATGAGCAGACAAAAAAAAATTCAAAAAGTACAAATAATATAAAATACAATAAGCAAAGAGAACATGAGAATGACCAATAGCATAATACCCTATATAAACTACAAGTGCATATTGCTTAAAACAATATGTATGCCAAATTTGAAGGCTTCAGCTGATGTGGTTTTTTAGATAAAAGCATCTGATTGATAGACGGTTGTACATTAGACAAACTATATCGGTCATTTTCAATGCCATAGTATTATGTTTTTTTTAGGGATGTATTCAACGATATGTATGTATTCAGGGAGTATAACCGAATTAGACTAAGGTTCCGGTATCGGTTCCGATCTTCGATAGATAGAATTTTAAACGAAACGGTTTTAAAGCATACGGTTATGGTTCGGTTTTGGACTTATTCCATGATTATATGTACTATGTGCTATGAGCAACATATTGTAGCTACTATATATCCAATTTAACACATTTGTATTTGTTTTGTAGGGTATCTTAAAAAGCAACAGCAGGGCAATAGGAGCGAGTAAAAGGAAAAAACAACAATATGTTAATACGCTTAGGAAAAGCCAGCTTAAAAATCGCTATTAGTATGCCTGTGTATAAGTGTGAGTGTACGTACGTGTGTATATGAGTGTGTGTAGTTGTGAGGGTATGTGTGTAGTGCATAATGGCAAGCTCTTCAAAATGCGTTGACGTTGACTCTCTTTGTGCTCAAGTGCCCAGTCTCGGTCTTTCGCTATCTCCAGTACTCACATTGTCGCCCTGCTCTCTCCCAACTACCTTTCGCTCTTATTCTCTCTCTCTCTCTCTCTCTCTCTCTCTCTCTCTCTCTTCGGCACTTTCTCCCACTCTTTTTCGCTCTGTCCTGTTCTCTCTCTCTCTCTCTGCTACTTTCTCTATGTCGCTGTCGCCCTAAAGCGACAAGAAGACAAGTTTATTATGCATGCAACTACCATTGTTATTGCTTTTGTTGCTTTACATTGTGGCACAGACCATTTTGTTTTTCTTGATTTTTTTTTTGTGGATTTTCCTTTTTTTTTTTTAGTTGTAGTACGTGTATTTGTTGTTGTTGTTGTGGTTGTGTTTTTTTTTTTTTTTGTACTGGCTGGCTTGTCAGAGAATATTGTTTTTAGTTGGCTTTCAAGGGGCGCTTCACATAACTTCAGCACCCTCTATGCCTGCTGCCACACCTACAGCACCTAGACGCCCCCCTTACCGCTCTCCATGTATGATGTGTGTTGCTTGAAGCGTGTCTGTGGTTTTTGTTTCCATTGTGTTTTGTTGGCTGTTGCCATTCAAGTGAGGAAGTTGTTTAGTGTCTCTGCCCCTCAGCCATTGAGGCGCATTATTAAGTGGCATACCCTGTAAATAGCGCAGCTCAATGAGTGTCAGTGCCATGTCCATGCACATAATTCCATTTTTTTTATGCATCTATGCCAATGAACTTGAAAATTGAGCTGATTGTGTTTTCACAATTTCCTCCTTTTGCGTACCTTGCCCGGAAAAGTGTGTCAATACGTTCGATAGACACTCGAAATTTGAGCCCAATTATGGAATTGATTGTAGCAGTAAAGCTGACTGATATGACATCGAATGGAAATGCATTGATGGTGTTTGAGTTGCATAGCAATGAGCTATAGATATGCAGTATTGAATCATGTTTGATGCTCCGTTAATCAAATAATCAAGTAATGCTATGACTGTTGACTTTAAGTTGCAAAGCATTCGACTTTTGTCATGCTGCATCGGTTTACAGGTACAACATTTGTTAATTTTACAGCATTTAGCATTTGTTTATTATCATACAAAGCCTTAAAGTCTCAATGTCTTCATAGAGCTTTAGTATTAAATTCAACCCAGAGTAATAGGCTAAGGCTATGACACTAAGCTTTTGAAACACTGCACATGATAAACTACACTTTCGTACCAGTTTATTGCATAGAGCAAGCAGCCTGAAACAGTATGCCTTTGGCAACGAACAGCATTTGTAACGATGCAAAAGACAAGGCTAGAGATCTACGCTGTGATGATTGATGTAACAGCACACTCTACTGTTGCATGCGTTTTGATTCGATTGCTTATTTCAAAGATACATTATAGTATTCTCAGTGTAGTAAATAAAACTATTTGCATAACTCAGCTGTAGCTGGCTTATTCTAGATATTTGCTGATACATATTGCTCCAAATGCTCAGAAAGCCATTGCACATACGATATTTATGGCAAACTATTCGAAGATGCATTCATCACAGCCCAACAAAAATATATATTTTATATACTGTATAGGTCTATTTATATATGGTATAGTGTAAGAATATATATATATAGTAAATACATTTAAAATGTATATGGTTTAATGTAAGCCACCCATCAAGTTGCACTGGCAGATTTAAGAGTCCAAAGGCTTAAGAATTACGAGTTTTGAGAGTTTTGAGAGGGTTGTGTGAGTTGTAATGCAGCTAAGATTCCGCTCTTCCTCTCCCTCACTCAATCTCATTCTCTCTTCCTTTCTCTTACTCTCTCTCTTTTTCTCTAACTCTCCATCTCTCTCTGTTGAGCTCCCTCCCTCTTTTCACTCTCTTTTTCTATGTGCACTTTGTCATTTCCGCTTTCAGACATTTCCTGCTGTTGGTTGTTGCTGTTGCTGATGTTGCTGTGGTGTTGCTGTTGTTGCTGATGTTGCTGATGTTGCTGTTGTTGCTGATGTTGCTGCTGTTGCTGCTGTTGCCTTTTGTATAATGGTCAACATATTGCGGACTCTTTATTTAGTTTTAATTTAGCGGCAAATGCTAAATGCATGCCATTTTATTTATACACTCCATTTGTTATGTTTTGCTTGTGTTGCATGTTGTTGTTGCATGTTCCATCTGCTTGTTGCGGCTCACAACTTGAGCTATGAGTTTATTTACATTTACATTAATTTAACGTTGCTTTTGCCTTCTCTTGTTCATTTTTCGTTTCTCGTTTGTTTGTTTTGCTCTGTGCTATTTTTCCTTTTCATATTCCATTTGTGCTGCCTTCCTGTTTCCTACATTAAATTTATTTCAGTTCCTTTTTTTATTATTATTTTGTTTTTATTTTAGATATTATGTATATGCTGTTTCTTTTTTTTATTTCATCGCACTCTTTATTTTGTTGTTTGTTGAAGTTGTAAACCGCCAAAGAGTCTTGAATAACTGAGCAGGTTCACAGGCAAACAACTACAACAATGCAGCCCAAAAACTGCACAAAACAGTTGCCACACGGCATGGCGACTCCACTTCATGACACGCCCCTCGACTCTGCCCTCCCCCACTCGCCTCCATTCAACTCAACTCGACGTTAACTTCACTAACGCCGAAAGCAGCGTCTACACTTCATATAATTCTTTACTTACTGAACTTGTAAACTTGCACCCTGCCAACACCCAACACCCAACACCCAACAGCACCCTCTCAAGCATTCTCTGGCTGTTGCAACACCCACTTATGCACAGACACAGACACAGATAGAGGCAGTGGTACAGCTACGGACTGCAACTGGCAGACTGACTGCTTTTTATGTGCACCGCAGGCGACTTGAGGCGTCAGGCGACAAGCGGCACCGAGAGGCGACACAGCAGAACCGGACAACGGTGCGTATGATTAATGCGGCGCATTTCTGTCATGGCATGGCAATGCCAGACCATGGCCAAAATGTATACTTGGCCCTGGTCATAGACAGTTTCAGCTGCTTTTGGATAGGTTTTCTTGCCAGCTTTTCTTTGGCCAGTTTTATGGGTGTTAATCCTACCACTGTCTGGCATTTGGTACAATTTTAACTCGCTGCCAAATATTTTACAGCTGCAATGCCTTGCTCATGGACTTAGGATTCTCACAAGCCGCCTTAAGATATTCTATATACAGCATAGTATATATATACATATATAACCCATTTCGCAGCTACAGCTGGACTTATAGAAGGGCTTTCATTTTTTGTTTGTCGTGCAAATGAAATATGCATAGCAGCGATGCACATTTTAATAACAAAAGTTTGCATAATGACCAAATTATACTCAAGTTGTATACTATGTATACATATATATATAGTAGTATAGTAGTTCTCACGAGTAGCTTTAACGAATGTGAGATAAATGGCGAATGGTATTCGTAGATTGAGCAATATTGAGCTAAATATTCAGGTTGAAAGAAGTAATAAAGAGAGAGAGAGAGAGTTAAGTTAAACAGTGACGAGTGAAGCAGTAATAAATGAAAGAACTAAGAGCGAAACATCGACTAATGAAACGGCGAGTTCTGAAATAGCGATATGATAAAAACAACGGTTAAGAAAGCTTACGACGAATAAAAACAATCGCGTGAAATTGTATCAAGTAAAAGACCAACGAGTGAAAAATTGACGAGTGAACAGTCGGTGAAAGAAACAGCGACGACTTATATATTGACGTGTAAAACATGGAAAAGCAACGAGTACAGCTGCGATAATTGAAACGGTGACAAATGAAAGTAAAATTTCGGAGAGTGAAATAGTTACGATATAGTTGGAAGATATGCAGAGATGAGTGAAATAAATGTCAATTGAAGTAGCTACGACTAAAACAGTGAAGAGTAAATCAGCGACCAATTTCACCAAACAGTGAAACTACGACGAATGAAACAGCGAAGGGTAAAAAGAAACTGTGTAAGATACAAAAGATAATAGAAGAGTGATAAATAAAGGAAATGTATACTGAAAAGTTTATTGCCGATGATTTGTGTTAAGCGACGAGAGAGAAGAAATAGAGTAATAACTGGAATCTGATAGCTAAGAGCAACAAGTAACGAGTAATAAGCAAAAATCAAAGAGTAATATCTATGATTTAAATATAATGATGATTATTTGCGAGTATAATGGCTGAATGAATTGCTTAAGGCAGATAATGATGTGTGTAATTTATGAGGATTCATCAAAGTAATAACGAATACGACTACAAAATATTAATAAGCATAAATAAATATGCAAGCCATGGATCAAATATATTAAATTCTATCTATTTGTATATTCAAATGTTAATAAATTCATTTTCTCTATTCATTTTATCCTAAACGTATGTGTTTACAGTGAAGATGGCCCAAAGCAATCCGCTAGCGATTTGCATTTTCTCTGTTTTGTTTGACGACTCGTTGATTATGTTTCATTTTATTGCCATTTCATTTTCATCTTCATCTTTTGATTTTGTTTGTATTTTTGTTTTTAGGCAACATTTTTTGGCCCACTCACTGAGTGAATGCATGCATGGCTTTCAAAGCTAGCGAAAGCACTGTCTTTGCTGTCTTTGCTGTCTTTGCTGCCACGCCCACCCTACTTGTCTCCCTTCTGCAATTGCTGCCTTCTTTTCCCATCTTCCTCCATTTCTCTGCTCCTGTCTAATGGTGACTTGACCGCCAACACAGTGCCAACTTTTGCGCACGAGTGATTCGAATACTCTTCTTTCTCTATGCATTCTAACCAAATGACTGTCTCGCTATGTGTCTCTCTCTTCCCTCTCTCTCTCTCTCTCTCTCTCTCTCTCTCTTACTTTCTCTCTCTCTCTTTCTCTGTCTATCTCTCTTTTTCTCTCATAGTCTGTTTGACTGTCTGTCTGTCTGTTTGTCTATGTGTCCCACTGTCTGTTGGTCTGTTTGTCTGTCAACTGAAATTGTTGGCTCTCATGTTGGCAAAGTAGGTTTCCTTGTTGGCAATGCTCCCAGCCAACTTTTACATACGCACACACTGACAACTGGCTGCCACGCGACTGTAGGCAATAAAATGAGAGTCCCCCTTCCCCCTACACCCACACACACAGAGAGAGAAAGAGAGAGAGGGTGAGAGAGGGAGAGAGAAAGGGAGGCATGCATTGGGCTCTGTTAATAACAGCAGTTATTACTTAAGTCTCTTGTTTCATTTCAATTTCATATCATTTTTTGTGCCTCGCTTGCACATTCTCTTTCTCCCACACACACACACACACACACACACGAACATACATATATATACACACATATGCACACACTCATATGCACATCTGTATTTGCCATTTTTTTTATGATTTAAATATTAATCATACGCCTCATATGCTCTACTTATTTGTACATATTACAATGTCGACTCGAATGACAGCCAGGCTCACTTGCCGCCCACTGCACTAGGCGTGGCATTTATATTATGCAATATATATATATATATATATATATATATGTATATATATAAATGTATACATATACATAAATACATATATATGCATACACATATATATTCAGC